>WNHD01004868.1:0-11067 GCA_011057455.1 Ganaspis sp. Gsp50 | reverse complement strand
CAGGGAAATTTGTATCAGAAAGAGAAAAAATTAAATAACGAATTGTAATAATAAATAAATTAACATTGTAACGAAAATGAAATAATAATAATAATAATAATAATATTATTAATAATAATAATTGCACAATAAAAGGAATTAATTAAACTAAAGAAATAAAAATAAAGCATTAATAAAACTATAAGAAATATAAAACTAAAGATTAAATTTTAAAAAAATAATAAATAAAATGTGCCGTATTTATTAAACAAATTTTTAAAAAATGCATTTATTTACAAATGACTGGAGTTGTAAACCAATCTAGAGTTAAAAATATTGTTAAATTTGAAAATCTGAATTAAGACGAAAGTCGGATTTGGCTTGGAAGGAAAATAACTACATTGTGGCAGAGCGCCCAATTTACTATTGATGGTATTTAACCCGTTTTGTGAAATGAAAATTACGAGGAAAATTATCAGCGACTTGACTTGTCTCACTTTATTTTCAGTTATATTAAACACAATCCAATATAATTCACATACAAATGCAGATGAATTCTAAAGCTTAATCGATTTACCAATAAATATAAAAATATCCTAAATATAAAACGAGCAAACCGAGTCTGAATAATTAAATTTTATTAATCAATTAGATTCAGCATAATTATATAATATTCAAAATGATCATATATTCAAATCCAATAATTATGTAATATTTAATATTCACTTATTGTAATGTGAACTAACTGAATTTTAAGTGCATTCTTTGATCAGTTAAATAATTCAAATATTTAAGGATTCTTCTTCAATTTTACCCCCTTTTGAATTAATTTCTTTGATTAAATATTCAGAACAATTGGAATAAGATTAACTTATTGAAAATAGATTTTATTGAATTCATCTTTTTTTTTAAGGTTTATTTACCGCTCGAATATTATATGAAAATTGCTTTTAAAGTGAGTTTTCATATTTATGAATATTCCGTCTCATAAAAGTTGAAAAGTAATTCGTCTAATTAAAAAAACAAAAAACACTAAAAGTACGCACAGTAAATCTTTATAAATATAAAAGCCATATAAAAATCTTCACGAGATGTAAAAGTATTTGCTCAAATAATGTAAAAATATTGATAGACAGTAAAAGTAATAAAATATTTATACAATCGAAACTCTAAAAGCGGTATCTAAAATTAATCAAAAGATAATTGAAGAACCGGAAAAAATATCGCAATAAAAGTTATCGAACAGGTTTTCCTGACTGATTGGAGCATTATCGCTGTTTACCAGACAATGTCAACGACATTTTAACCACAATAATATCCTAATTTAAAAAATTCCCCCTTTTTCAGTTTCAGCATTTAAAATACATACATACCATACTAAAATTATAAATGAAATGTACATACGTTGAAACTGAGTCCGCTGCATCCATCCACAGATTGAAGTCAACAATGGCACGATTATTTCTTGAAAAATCCAAAAAAGCAAGTAGCTCCAATTCAGAATAATTAGAAATTTATTTCCAACACTTGCGTCAAGTCGTCTACACGTAGATGTCTCATTGTTGGCATTGTTTTAAAATACACAAAAACCGCACTTTGTCACACACACAGTAGTAGATTTCTCAATTTCTACACTTTACTCACGCAGTTTTAATGCGATTATAATTGAGATTTTTCCTATTACTTCCAACATATTTGCACTTTTTTTCACATTTCTCATGCAGCAAATCGAACACCAGACGAAATCCAGAGACGTGTTTTATTGAAAACCGAGACAGTGAAGAAAATAACCTCACTTTCTTGCCGTTCACTCGAAACACGACGCGAGATGAAAACGGACGGCAACTGTTTGATGTATTTCGGTTCTGGGACTTGGTTTTGCCCCATCGACCCTGATTTTTACCTGTGTGACCAATGGTTACTTGCCAAACCGAACAAAGGCGAGGAGGCGGAATGTCAAGATCCTTTTTTTCCAGGATATTTCTGGCGCTAGTGTCGACTGTCGATCCGGGGGATAAAAAACTTGGATCACTTTTTTATGAAAATTCCACGTTTAGGAAGTGGTAATCATGTCGCGATTTGCTTCTAAAGTAAAAATCATTATTTAAAATCATGTACTCTGGAATATAATTAAACTTTTTGTCTACTAGATCGCAGCCATTTCTAAAAAACACCGGTGCATTACTACCTCACTGCAATCGGATGCACGTCAGAAGTGGGAGAAATCACGGAGTTAGGTTAGGTGGGGGTGATTCTAGAGAATGTTATCTTGTTCGACAACTTTCAAAATTTTTCAGTAAAAATTGCGTCATTCTTTGATCTTGCTTCTTTTAATTGCGATATCCGCGCGTTTTTAGAGAATTTTAGAGGTCTAAGTCAAAATGTGGTCAAAAATTAACAATAGACTGATAAGCTGAATTGTTATTCAAATGTTCTGATTAAGGCAAAAAAGAGTATGGTATTTGAGAAGCAGCATTTGTAAAGAACGTTATTGATTGTTTTATGATAGAATACCGATAGCGAATATAATTATTTTTAAACTTAATGAGACACTGATTAATAGGAAGTCTTGATCGCTTTTAAATTGTCTGGACTGTTCTGAAGTTGCTTCAAGTAGTATTGGACAAGTTTCGTTTATCGATGCGACTTGTGAATGACTTCAGACTGCTCTGAAGGCGGGACTTTCAAAATTTGAAATTTAAATCCGTTTTTTGGAGCTGTCATTTTTAGAATTAATTTATTATCTTTTTTCTTTATTTTGTATTTTTCCAAAGAGTAATTTAAATTAAAAACTGTCGCGTGTCGCCCTCTCTGAGAGATAATGACAAATATTCCGCCATCTTGCAAACACTTGTAAAACACGTCCATGACGTCATTTGACAGATTGACAGTTGAATCAGTGCATTAACCTCACTTTTATCTTTTTTTATTTATTTACACTTTACCAAAATACGACAATTGTATAATAATAAATGTATAATTTATTATACACTATCAATAAAACTTGAATGCAGCAGTTGATACTATTCTACAAAAGAAAACTCGAAATCACAAAGAAAAGTTAAATAACTTTTTGTGAAAGTTAATGAAAATTTTAATTTTCCTGTAAAATAAATTGTCTTATAAAATAGAACAATTTATCAATTTTTTATTGCGTAGAAAAATCAAGATGATTATTTATGAATTACTACAATTATATTTCTAGTACATATAGTGAAAGTTCAACATGTTTCTTATTTCTTAACATGGAATGTGAATCGCTTCATCCTTGCGTTTGAATTCTAGACGTTCTGCGAAGTAAGTTTCCTATGATTTACGGTAGTAAAAAATTGATACATAGCATTGGAGTACGCAGTCTGATCTCTATAAGAAAAGTAACGTGACATCATCAACATCATCAATGTACAGGTTCGAGTACATTGATCTCTGACGTACATTTTCTCGTGTGAAATGAGCATTATACGGAAATAATAATGAGTCATGCCTTTTTATTTCAAACTACTTCAACACAAAGATTTTTACATATTCCTGACACATCAACAAAACTTTAATGCAAGATTTATTTTTTTAAAATATATTTTTTGTCTACTATAATAATTTTTCTTTATTTGATTTATTTATTTTCTTTAATTAAACATTGAAATATCCTTTCGTAA
Organism: Ganaspis sp. Gsp50; assembly: GCA_011057455.1. Lineage (NCBI taxonomy): Eukaryota > Metazoa > Arthropoda > Insecta > Hymenoptera > Figitidae > Ganaspis > Ganaspis sp. Gsp50. Next base: position 7,432 of record WNHD01004868.1, on the reverse strand, counting down.
CATTTTTTTTATTTTTCAAAGATTAGTATATTTTTTTTAATTATTGTCTCTTTTAAATATTGCATTTTTTTATTTACAGAAATGTTCAAAGAGGAAAAGGTCAGAGAAAGAAATAAATATAAGGACAAAGAATCGAGCTTACATTGTAATTCAAATCAATTGCTTCATCATACTTTTGACATGCAAATTACTTTTTACGTAGAACGTCATAACTGCTTTTGTTTTAAAGATTTCATTGATAAAAATCTGACACAGTAATCCTGGTTTTCCTATTTTCCAAGAATTTAACCCACTTTACGGTCGCAGTTTTAGAGATTTTCCATCTATAAGTTAATTGCAGTTAAATAATGTGACTAAATAATACAAATTGAACAAATGACTGAAACAAAAAATACATAGCGTAAAAAATACGTTAATATTTTGATTGTTAAAATGTATTAAAAAACATAATATAATTGTTCAATTTTCCATTGAAATTTGGAACAAAATTCGCATCAAGTTTTATTGATAAAGTATAATAAATCGAAATTGTCTAAAAACGCGTAAGAATAGGATTCTTGTAATTTCTGATGAATAAATTGAATACCAACATCGTACAATTTCTGATTTACAAAGTAAATCTCAGATAAAATCATACATACGTGAGATATTTTCAAAAACGACTAAATCTTGGAACGGAAAGTTTGAAATTCATGAATAGGTTACAGAAATGTTTTAAACAATTGAAAATACAAAGTTTTATGGTCAAAAGAAGTTACATGATTCAAAATAATTTTGATTTCAGAACAAGTTTGATTCCAAAAACAAGTTTGATTCCAAAAACAAGTTTGATTCCAAAAACAAGTTTGATTCCAAAAACAAGTTTGATTCCAAAAGAAATTTGATTCAAAAAATGTTTAATGGTTCAAAAAAGTGTGATGGTTAAAAAAAGTTTGTTGGTTCCAAAAAAAGTTTGATGGTTCCAAAAAAAGTTTGATGATTCGTAGTATAAGTTGTATACAATAGAAAAAAAGGAGGGTCAGTAAGATTGTAAAACACGTGTGTAACAAAACGTATGTATGGTTTGCTTTGAAAGAAATTTTCAACTGCAGTGAGTCACCATCAAATGCTCAGTGAACACTAAATTCTCTTTCACTCACACTGAGGCATGTAAACTTGATCTGTAACTCCCTGTAATGGATTCCACTTTTTTAAAAATGTGTTGCATTAGCTTAGTGGCAATTCAACATTCAGAAACGGTGTACTCACTGAGAACAAAGAGAGATAAATACTGCTTTGTGCTTAAACTAATTGCCAAGTGGCGATGTACATATTAAACAAAATGCGATATCATACTCACTATTTTATTTTTCACGCTCCCTTGAAAATATATCTCGGAATTAAACTCACATTCTTATTTTAATTCTATTTTATTTCAAATTGCGGCTTTTATTGCACTCTAAGCCAAAGAAATCTATCATTTTGATCGTAAAAGCGTTACTAGGTCAGCTTTTATTCTTTTAACAAAGAAAGTGCACTTTATCACTTTTTAATCTAATTTTACAGTAGATTTTTGTATAAATTTTTAGACAAACCTTTTTAGCTTTAGATAATGTTAATCTTTTTAAACATAAATTATAGATATTTGTATGGACTTTTTTACACATAAAGTGTAAATATGAACTTTTTTACACTTAAAGTGTCAAACAATTTTTTGTAAGATTTTTATTCTGAAAATTTAATTTTTTTAAATTAGATATGAGATTATGGTATGGGTGTAAAATGGGTAATAAAAGATGGCAGATTTTCTTTCCACTTGTGTTTTATTCACATAATACTAACAAAACATTTAATTACAAAACATGGGCAATGGACATAGTGTATATGTATACGTAATGTGTGACGTGAGTAGAAGCTGCTATTGCGTTTACGCAAAACGTATTACGATTACTTTATAGTGTATTACAATAAGTAAAGTTGATTTGCACAGAAAAAAGAAATTGTGTTGAGTGCCTTTTATGTCCAACGATATCCCATTGCGTAATTATACATTTCCTCGTGACTCACTTTATGCGATCTACAATAATTCCCTATATGGCCTATTTTTCGTGAATATGCAAAAACGCAAAGAGTTAAAAATGCTACTAATATGCAATATTTTTTTTAAATCGTAATATTAGTATGTCTTGATATTAGTTCATTATTATAAATAGTTTCAATAGTTATTTGTCCAAACACTGAATATTTTACAACAGCCATCGGTCTCAACTAGTCATATAACTCCATTAAACAGTTTTTTTTCCTTCCAATTTATATTGTAATATTATGCGTAGCACGTTTGATCCAATATCATATCAATAATAGGGATATATCATAAATTTTGTAATTTTCTAAAAAATATTCTCTAAAAAATATGTTGACCTAAAGATTATTATGACTGATAATCACAGACAATTTTTCAACTTTTTTTTTTTTTCTTATCCCCCTTTCAACGTCAATCGGTTTGTCGTCTTTCGTCGTTCATTAGTAATCTTTTCTCCAAACGAATACAATATTATTTAAATATTCTACAATTTCTTTAGAATTACGATAGTAGTATGTTTACACGTGTGTCAAGAAGCGTTTTATATTTCAATTTTTAATTCCTTAAAAGTCGTTTCTCCCTCTTTTTTATTTTACTCTTTAATCTCCTTTTCACTACCCTTATTTTTTTCATACTTTTATTACTCTCCACTATTCTTCATAATTATTCTCCGTACTTTAATTATTACTTTAATTATTCTCCATACTTTTATTATTTTTAATTTCTACTCTCTCTTACATATCGAATATAAATCTATATACTTTGAATTTTAAATGCTGACAGAAGATTTTGATAATCAATTTCACTGACTACGATTGCGTACCTTAAAAGCGAGTTTTCCTAAATTAAATCTAAACTCGAGGGATTTTATTAGAAATTTGTTCGCAGATAAAACATAATGTCCTACAGGTATTGTGTACATATAAAAAAGAAAAAGAAAAAAAGAGTAGAGAACGTGTTAAAAAAAAAATCATTAGAAAAAAAATAGGCGTGTAAAAAATGTGTCAAGCAATGATTACTAATTATCTATGCGTAGTTTTAATTAATAATATGTAGTTGTGTGGGCTGGAGTGCAATACTAGAGAATTCTCACTACAAAAGTGTGGCAATGAGAGATTAAGGAGATACTTAGACTCAACAAGAAAATATTCGTTAGGCAATAAAAAACCTATTACAAAGGGTCGCGTGCCTTACAGAAAATAAATTAGCTCCCGACTATATCGTGAATTTACAATCAACAATTCACAATTAACCAAAAAAATTCTTTCATAAAAAATAAATGCTCAAATTAAAAATCAATTCTGTGAAATACGCTTCCCTTAAGCGAACAAAAAAAAGGGTTATCGCCTCCGTTATAAAAAAAATATTTTTCCGATCTAAAAAATTATAATCAATAAATATCAATAAAATATCTAACATTTCTATTATATTTTCAAGTAAATCATTACCTTCCTTATTTCATATTACTCTTTACAAATTATAATATTAATTATCATTATATTAACAATAGGTCATCTGCGCGTTATAATAATTATAATCATACATTTAAAAAAAAAAGAAAAAAATCGAAATACCTAAAAATGGCAATTTCTCGTGACCAGAACTAGTTTACACTTTTTTTTTTGTTTTTTTGTTTTACAACTTTTTACAACTCATCATACATATTTTGTACCAAACCAGGCCGATTAAAAAACGCGGCGCGCTCGATATTTCATGGCGTGCTCAAATAATGTTCCTGCCATCATTTCTCCTTTATATTACTCAATTAAATAAATCGCAATCGACAATCTTCGTACTATCGAATAACCTTCTTATTATTATCAAACACTTCTGCATCGATCTACTATCTCTTACTCTAGGCCATTTTTTATTTTTTATTTTTTTTTTCATTGAAAAGTGCACTTGACGGTGTCCAGGGAGCACCAGATTCACGTGAGGACTACCTTGGCAGAAATTGACATTACATTAGTGTCGAAATACTTTCGTCCTTATTTTGTATCTTACGGATATATACGTATAAATAATTAGAAAGACAATTATTAACGATCGACTCGTTCCTAAGCTTATCACTGGATTAAAACGTATATAGATACAATTAAAAAATGTAAGGCAAAATTTCTTCTCACAGATTCAGTCCCGCTATAAATAATCTTTAATGATTTCACTATTATCTTTCTTAAGAAATTGATTCATTTTTCTTAATCATTTCATTATCGTGACAATCTTTTTTTTTAAACAATTTTATTATGAGAATCTCTTCTTAAAATAATTTTATTATGAGAATCTTTTATTAAAACAATTTTATTAAGAGAATCTTTTTTTAAAACAATTTTATTATGAGAATCTTTGTTTAAAACAATTTTATTATGAGAATCTTTTTTTAAAACAATTTTATTATAAAAATCTTTTTTTAATAATTTATTATCACGACAATCTTTTTTTTTAATCATTTTTTTATGAGAACCGTTTTTCAATCATTTCATTTGCTATGACAATCTTTTCTTTTTTAATAATTTCATCATCATGACGATCCTTTTTAATTTTTTTCTTATGACAACTATTTTTAATAATTTCATTATCAAGACAATCTTTTTTTTAAATATTTTTTTTTTATGAGAACCACTTTTCAATCATTTCATTTGCTATTACAATTTTTTGAAATAATAATTTTTTTAATTCAATTTTGAATTTTTTTTAATAATAATTTTAAAAATTTTAATTTTAAAAAATAATTATGACCATCTTTTTTAATAATTTCATTACTATGACAATCTTTTTCAATAATTTCATTTAATAATACACTCTCACTATTGATGAGAATGTAATAATTTCATGACAATCTGTTTTAATCTTTTCTTATGACAATTATTTTTAATAATTTCATTATCATCTTTTTTAATAATTTCATTATAATGACAATCTTTTTTAATAATAATTTTGTTATAATTTTGTTATACTTTTGTTATTTATCTTCCGTAATAATTTCATTACTATGACAATCTTTTTTCAATAATATTTAATTTGCTATGAAAATCTTTTATTTAATAATTTAATTATCATGACAATCTTTCTCAATAATTTGACTATGATGACAATTTCTTTCTAATATTTTATAAAAGACGTATTTTTCTTGAATTAATCATCATCGGGAACTTTTCCAAAATTGCGGATATCGTCCGATGATAATTCAATCCTTTTAATTTTCTTTTCTGTATTTTTTCTCACTATCTTTCTTTTTATTAAATCCTCTTTTTATTTGCCAGCCTTCAATACGAACAAAAAAAGATCCGATTTTTTCAACTTTTGGGTCTATAATTAATTATTTCAGAAATCTAGTACCTAATTTCTGTATTTTTAGTTTTTATTCCTACATTTATCATTTAGTTTCTATAGTTATGATTTCTAATTTTTCTATTCGTAAATTATTATTTTATGATTAAAATCCCGATATTTATAAATCATGATTTTACAATTAAAATCTCGAATTTTACGATAAATTTGGATGTAAATTTATCATGTAAATTTATCATACTTGTAATAATCAAGTAATTTTGTTGATTATAATTTTAAGATTAGAATCTCGATATTCATAAATTATGTTACAATTAAAATCTCGATATTTATAAATTATTTTATGATTAAAATTTCGATGTTTATATAAATTATGTTCTATGTTGATAAATTATTACTTTTGTATAATATCAATTAAGCCTTTGATTTCGATTAAAAAATTACAATTTCTACATTTGTGAATTACAACTTTTTCACTTGTAAATTATAATTTTTACATTTGTAAATTATACAATTTCTTTATTTGTAAATTACAATTTTTATATTTTTAAATTATAATTTCTATATTTGCAAATTACAGATTTATATTTGTAAATTACAATTTCTATATTTGTAAATTACAGATTTATATTTGTAAACTACAATTTCTATATTTGCAAATTACAGATTTATATTTGTAAATTACAATTTCTATATATGTAAATTACAGATTTATATTTGTAAATTACAATTTCTATATTTGTAAATTACAGATTTGCATTTGTAAATTACAATTTTTATACTTGTAAATTAAAATTTGTATATTCATAAATTACGATTTTTATATTTGTAAATTATAGTTTGTATATTTATAAATTGTAATATTTATAAACTATAATTTTAATATTCATAATTTCTATATTTATAATGTTAAATGTTTGCATTAATAATTTCTACATCTACAATGTTAAATTTTTAATATGCATGATTTCTAAATCTATGTCTAATTTTAGACAACGATAAATAATAATAAAGGATAAAAGTTCTTTAAAAAAAATTTACACATTCAATTGAAAAAATAAATAATCCCTTTCCGTATCTTATAATAAAATAAAAAAATAATTATCTTTTGCAAAAAAAAAATAATAAAGAAAACGATAATAACGAACATAGTAATAAAGAAAATAAAAAGACAAAATAGAGAACATAATAAAGAATGTGATAATAAAGAGAATAAAGAAAATAATAAAGAAAATAATAAAGAAGATAATAAAGATAATAATAAAGAAAATAATAAAGAAAATAATAAAGAAAATGCCTAATAAAGAGAACAATAAAGAGAATAATAATAAAGAAAATAAAAAAATAAAATCAAAGAAAACAATAATAATGAAAATAATATGAAAGAAGAAAATAATAAAGAAAATATTTAAAAAAACAATAATAACGAAAATAATAAAAGATACTAAAAAAGACAATAAAGAAAAACCAAAAGTTGAAAAAATCTAAATCTTTCTACGTACGAAGCACTCGAGACTAAAAAATTAGCCAATAATTAAAATACGATCTGATCGCGCATTTCTTAAATATAATTTTTTTAAAAAAATATACACTGCATAGAAAAATATTGAATGGCATGACAATCTACAGTCTCTAAGGTTTTCGCAGCCACGGGAAATAAAATAAAAGGTATTTAATTTGAAAGAAGAAAAAATAATAAAGTGGACTAATTAATTAATTAATCAGGATTCTTGGAAAGTTGGAATAAGAAGTAAGCAAGAATGCTTTCATCAGAGTGGAAGCACAATGATGCAACGCGAGAATAGTGTTTAGAAATCTGTAATAATAAAGTATTAAAATCCACGCTTTATGCGATTCACACCAAGTTCCACATGAAATAATCTTGCGTAACGCATGCAATTGCATGCGACTAACGCACAAATGGAATCGAAAGTCCTATCGCGAGATAAGCTCACTTTTTGACTTTCTCAAATCGACTTTTGTCACAAATTTGACTTTTCATCAATATCTGCCAAAGTGCCTCTTTGCCTTTCTCTCTCTCTTTTTTTCTCACTTTCTCTCGTTCTCTCTCTCTCTCTC
>WNHD01004867.1:0-24650 GCA_011057455.1 Ganaspis sp. Gsp50 | reverse complement strand
GGCGGATTCCGACCAGAATGCCTGGCCGGATCCCGGCTTGAACTAGGGCTACCTGCCCGGAATCCGGCCAGATCCCTACTCAAATTTCCACACGGGTAGCTGTTTTGTGTGATATTTTTTTGCTTAATATTTGTTGTTTGTCGTGTTTGTTATTTCTTTTTAATATTGCTTGTAATTTGTAATAATACTTTAAATTAAAAAATAACTACATATGTCCTTTTTTTTATAGGAAAAATAAATGCAATTGAAAAATTGAATTTTTTATTGTAATTTTCATAACAGAATAAAAATGCAATTTTGGCTATTGTGGACCACCGGGTGGGACGGTGAGTCGTATATTAACATTCCCAAAGCAATTGCACCCACGTCGACGTGAGCGAGGTAATTTCTTCCTCAGACCGAGTTTGTAGCGGCTTCTTCTGTTATACTGAATCGCCGAAAGCTGGCAGCACCGCCCGAGAGCACCAGGATTTTTCTTACACAGAAGGATACTAAAAATTGCTTACTTCTCACAACCATACTGTACATTTAATCAATTAGATTTATTATTGAAATCTATCGACAACTAAACAAAGAACGTAAAATTTATTTTAATTAGCTTAAAATCGATTTTCTTTTAAATTTAATATTCCATTTATTTAAATTTAATCTTCTACCATTCAAAAATTCTTTCTTCTCATTCTATTTACCATTATAATGGTATTTTCTGAAATGGTTCATATTAAAAAAGGTGATAATTGCATAAATATAAAGACTGATATAGAAAATATCAATACTTCTTGCAATGCAACTCTTGAATTTTTAAAATAAATATTTGTATCGAAATCCTATTTATTATTAAATTTGTATTTATTATTATTTATATTTTTTCTTATTTATTATTTTACTTTCTACTTGGTTGATTGTGTTATTGCTTGCTTTGTAATTCTTTTTTTTATTTATCAATTCTAACAACTGATTTCTTAATATCTAATATCTGTTTATTTCAACGTCTCAGTTACACTTTTGACAAACGAACTAACCGCACTGTTAATAATGTTCCACTTCAAAATAATTATTTATTTAACACGGAAAAAAAAGAATGGTTGTGGCAACCATTTATATTGATAAATACGTCCCATCCATATTATATGGTTGACACATCCATACATATGGTTAAACCAACCTTCCATATGGTTGTACCAACTATTGACATAGATATGTCAACCATAGATATGGATATATCAACCGTATGTATGGATGGGACGTATTTATCAATATAAATGATTGCCACAACCATGCCATTTTTTCCGTCCAAGTATGGATATTTACTATTATTAGGTAAGAATTTGTAACATATTTATTATAAGATTGTAAACTTCTTAATTATTTTAACTAAATATTATTCCTGAAGAGGAGAACTGATCGTTTTTGAAACATTGAACGTATTTTAAATAAAGTATTCAAAACAAATTGTCTGAATGAGTTGTTATTCTAACTTTTCATTATAATGGTAATAAATATATTTATTCACTGTTTATACATAATTATTTGAATTTAAGAAAATTTTGCTGTCATCTTATCTTCTTTTCAGGATCCTTTTGAAAAAATTAGTTGTCAAAGGAAAAAGAAACAACTAGAAAGGATTCTATCAACGCTATATTGAATCAAGTTGGAAAGACTGAATTGTCCATTCTTGATTCGAGGAGACATTTGTTTCTCGAATGTCGCGAGCGGCCTCATCAACAGAATTACAGACCTCGTCTTTGGCGGTGCCGAAGAGTCGCGTGGATAGGCGGAGATGAAGAAGACGAAAACCAAAAGGACACCAAGAAAACACTACAAACTCTAATAGTCACATTTCTTTCAGAAAGCTAAATCAACAAAATCATATTTCTTTCCCGGATATAAACCACTCTTTGGTAATTCCGCCTCTACAAAGACAAAATTATTTCATCGGATTGCTAATTGAATAAATTACTTGTAATAACATTATTTGTATTTAATAATCCATTATAGGGGTTTTTAAATTTAAAGATGAAACTTATTGTTCATCAATGATCAATCAGTTAAAATGATTTAGCTGTAATCAACAAAATAAATAATTCTTTGCACTTTATGCTAAATTTGTCCCATTATGTGAGAAATTATCTTTTAATTGTGATCGGAAACAAACAATTACTTATTTTATGAGTTACATAGAAAATTTGGCCTTTGGCACTGTTTATTCAATAACTAATAGAATAAATAATCAAACCAACTTTATCATAGGCATATTTTCTCCAAAATTCAAAAAGTTTCAAATCAATTTAAAAGAAAAATATTTAAACTAATAATAAATTCATTTGCATTAATTGAAATTATACGCGACAAATTGGGAATGAAATCATTATTATATAGAATTTTTCCAATTTGATATTTTTACGTGTGATGGAACGAAAGTAATTCTTTTTATTCTAATTTGGGTCTTAGGAAATCAAGTCGAAGTGGTACTTGAAGGCACGTCGCGATAAAATGAGGAGCGGCAATGGCAAATAAATCGCCTCACCCGCGTCACGTCTCGATCCAAGCGAGACCGAATGCTCATGAAAGCTTATGATGGACCCGCTCAAACCATTCTGGACCCTCTTTGATCTTCGCCGCCCCGGTCACAACATCCCGGTTGACAGTACTAGACTTTTTCCAAACTCTATTGATTCCCCGTCATTCGATTCGAATCGAATCATCAACTGGATTTATCTTCAGAAACGCTTCTCATTATCTCGACCAACTGAAAGAAACTTTAATGCATTCATAAATTCCTTTTCTAACGAAATTTTTATTTTCGAATTCTATTATGAGAAATTATTAGTTTATGATAATAGTCTAGCAATCATGTTTGATTTAGAATATTCAAATTTTAAGTAATCAAAATTAAAATAACAACCTCAATAGGTTCAAGCTCTATCCGTTAATTCAAATTCTCTTTTACTCAAACTTTTATTAATCAACCTTTTCAATTTACCTTTAATTATATACTATAAATTATATATAAATATCAAATTTTAATTAACTTTACTTTTGGTAGAAACCTTCAATGACATTTTGATTGTACTGTCATATATATTTGCCTGTCTCAATCTTCGTATAAAAGTTTTTAAAAGGAAGTTCAAAATTAGGTTTAAATTTGAAAAACAGTTGGATTTGATAGTGAAGAGAGCAAATTGAGGTCATTTATGTATGAAAAAGATTTTCTCACAAAATCTTTTCGGAGATTTAAATGAGGTAAAGCCTAATGTATAGGTAGATTATAACATTAATTGAGTAAAGTAGAAGTTAATGATACTTCCTTTAGGTAAATTAAATTTTCATTGAGTATTTTATAATTCAGGGTCAACGATTATACTCTAGGCTTACAATTGAATCGCGCGATTCGAGAGTCATGCAAGCAAAAAATAGTCTCGTGTAATTATGGTCCGGAGATAAACAATGTTTTCTTCTACTCACGAAAATGACAAACATTTATTGCGTTCCGCCGGATACGTGCGTACATGACACATATTAAAAAAAACTGTGCGCCTGTTTGTTAGATTCGCTACTCACGGGTAATAATTTTACCGAGGATTCGTGCGTGGGATGCACATACAATAAAATTCAAACTGTGTGAGTACGCGAATCATAAGTAGACTTAGAAATTTCTGAAATATACGAGAACACAGTTGGTTAAACATGCGCAACACACGCGATTTTACCATAACTTTAATGCACTTTGCGCTCGTCTCACAGGAAAATTAAAACTTTTAATGAATACATCTTCACTTAATCATCTCTTTGCTAATTGCTTTTAAACAAATCGTTTCATCCTTGCCGAATTTTTAGTCGCAACGGACTTACATCAATAGTTCTATTTGGCATTTTATAAAATATTGTTCTATAATATAATATTAATATTCTTTAATATGATATTGATAATATTATTATATATAAACTTAAATAAGTATTTTTAGAATAAACACTGAAAAGGACCAATACACATGGTCGAAACATTTGTAAAATCTCAGTCTTTTACACTGAATCCCCGAGGTAATTAAAATTATATAGGAAACGTATTTGGGTACAAAATAAGAATTATTCGCTTTTTGTTGAATTAAAAAATTTTAATGATTCAAAATATTTTATTCAGTGTTCTCCAGCACCTTTTTTTCTAAATAATAGACATTGTTATTCAATATTGCATATTTATTACTTAAAATCTATAAAAAAGTACATTGCATTCCTATAGAAAAATTATATTTAAGTTGAAGAATGAAGTTTATAACTAGGTTGGAAGTTGAATTTGCATAGGGTACACTTTTTCTGCATAATGTGGATCTTGATTCCATGCATCAGTTTTCGTGCCAGGGTAGCAAGAGTGGAAACGTCTAATTTTCGAAACAAGGGAAGTGAATAGGACAAGGGGTATATAAGGATAAGTTGGGTAACTTTGTAGGAAACAAGCTTGGAGAATATATGGAAAAATGAAGGCACGCGATGGCTGCCAAAGGATCACTTATTTATGTACATACTATGTTTGCACTTGCATTTTGCCATTTTTTTCTTTAGAGAAGTAAAGTAAAAATCCAAGTACAGAGGTAATGAGAGCTTTTGGTCGGGGACTGAATAGTCTACATACGAACTGGTATAATCAATTACAGGGTAGAGGATGGCCATGCCAATTACCCTGCGCAAATTTCAATTATCGTTTCGACGAATTTATCCGCGACTCATTCCTCTCAATTTCAAAGAACCGATTCCTTTCGTTCCGGCTTCCTTTCTCGCGTGAGAAACACCGCCCAAAGAAAAACACGGGAGGTCGACAATTTTCCATTTAATTTTCCTGTTTATAAAATTTTTTATTGTATTCTTAAAAGTTTGATTTAAGTTTCGTTTTGCTTTACAAATATTTTTCAGTCTTTAAACTTAAAGTAAAGAAAAAGAGTAACAAGAAAAAAGAAAATTCATGTAAAAGTAACCATAAAGGGTAAATTGAGTTAATGGATTTAGATCCTTTATTTGAAGTTAATTTATTTCACACTATGGCCAATTTTACGATACTTTATGCTGAAGGTTTTCATTTTTTAAAAAAAACTTGAAAACCTGCAACTAATTCGAAAAAAACTTGAATTGAAACGACTCAATAGAAATGTCCTTCAACTCACAAGCTTTGAAAAAATGTTCTTGAATTACATCAAGCTAATTCAGAAAAAGGTATTATTACTGAACAATACGCATTCAGTGAGCGTTTTCCGTTTTTTGTCCCTCTTTCTAACAGGCTTTTTAAGTCGATTCCTGCATCAAACGAAATGCACATATTTATAGGTGTTTAAAGACAACTAGTAAATTAAAAAACTGTTACAAAAGTCAATAAAAAAAATGTTGAAACATTATATATTATTTATTATTTCTACAAACACATTTTTTGTGCGAAAATATGGATTACGGTCCTTGATAAATATTATTGTAAAAATGTTTCGTGAATTTTGGTGTCTTGCGTAATCCCGTATAAATTATGATTTTACTTAGAGATCATCATATAAATTATCGACATATATAGGTTATTTATTTGCGTAAAAATTATCGATATGTAACTGCTAAATTTAAATAAATCATTCAGAGAAAATATATGATAAATAGAACCCTAAGGAAGAGAATTTTACTACTTAAAAATTTCAAATACATAATTGACTATATAGATAAATGAAGAGAAAAATTCAGCTCATAACTCAAAACGGATCAGTGAACCGAATTTATTAACTCTCGCTTTTGCAAGCTTCGGAATGAATAATATTTACGAGTGGAAATTATCCAGACGAAAGTGGGATATAATTCTTTATGAACGAGTCACGGTGGATGCGTTATGAATTTTTTCTTTTATTTCTCGACTCGATCCACACATTCTTTTATTTCTGGATTCATCAGTTTAATTCGAATCATAAACAGTAATTTGAGCGGCAGGTGCACTTGTTCTATCATGGAACTTGAAGATGCGCTCTCGCACGTGCACAAAAGCAGTATTATTTTTAACTCCCTTATAAGTAACTTCTCACCAAACTCATAAATAATATAGAATGTTCCAATTAATTTGAGAACGAATAGTTGAAAAAAATTATTTCTTATCAATTTCGAGTAAGATTACAGATTAAATTTTTATGGTCATTATTATACTTTACTGTTAACGTATAAATTTTACTATCGATGTAGTAATCTGCTGAATAGTATTTCTGATAATAAATAATAACCGGATAATGTTTTTCTTGTATATCTGCCAACAAATAAATTTTATTAATGTTGATTATTACTTTGCAGAAAAAATTATTATGTAACGCTGATTATATTTTTTCTAACAAATGTTTAAGTTTCCAGAAGTGCAACTTTTATCACTTACTATTTATTAGCAATTTCATTTTACATTTTTTTGCAATATTTATTTCTGAAAACTTTTTTTGTGGATTTCTGCGCGCCTATAATTTTTTGGATATAAGTATAAAATATGATGAATTAAGACAGATTTTATTTTCTGAATAGTAAAGAATTTAAAAAAATTGTATAGTTTTTTTGAGAGGCGCCTGAAAATTTTCTAGACACAGTTGGGGTAATGATAGGCGCTCAATAATAGAAGGAAATATGTACTTATGAATGGATGCAAACATTTTTGGCATTTTACCTTGATCGGACTCTGAAGGAAATCAACTTTTTCCCTTCGCAGTCTATAATCGTGTATGCAAATCGTCACGGACAGAGTGAAGCAATCGTCCTGCAATCGTGCCTTATTAAGTCGTTCTGCTTCTATTTTCTGTATTGGATGCAAGGATTCTTGGCGCCCATTTGAAAACCACCTTGACCTCCGGGAACAAATCCAAGATCCGACAAATTTTCAAGATTTGCAATTAATTCGAAATAACCAACTTTCGATCACCTTTCATCTACAATTCTTTCTTCAAATCTACTTGTAACCTTTTTCTTCACCCTTTTCTCTTTTTATTTTCAAAGAAATTATAAGCAAAATTGAATAGTATATTTTTTACACAAGACTAAATTTTTGGAAACAAACCTTGCTATAGCTCAATTATTTTGTTGCAGAAATAATTTATTCCAGAATTAATCATGACAGTAACTTATTTGCAACTTTATGATTTTTTTCTATAAAAGATATTTAAATTTTAATTGGTAATTTTTGGTAAATATAAAAATGAAGGACACAAGCATAATCAACAGTTACTAGTAGTCAAAACATCTTGAGTTGTATTCAATTAGAAGAGGCTTTAAAGTTTGACGCCTCTTTGAACAAAGGATATTTATTTTGGAGCGATGCTCTGACGAGCGTGTAAGTTACATAAAAGTTGGGGACACGGGAATTGTAAAGCGGCGCTCAAGCGACGTGGGAATTTTATAAGGGGGTTGAAAAAAGAGCTCAATTGTGCTCAATAGGACCCATGGCTAATCATTCGATCGGCTCTCTCAAACGCTGACAAATTCGTGAGACGATGACTGATATTCCTTTGACTATCATGCACCTAAAGTCGGCATCAAAAACACCGATGATCGAATACTGATAAAACTTTTCACTCTCAGCTTCAATTAAACGCCTCTTTTTCAACTCTAGATGTACCCTTCCTGCCTTAAATACACAAATAGAATACGCCACGTGCCAACTATTTAGCCCCATTTATGTTCAAGTCTCTCAACTACTTCAATCAAATCTCAGATTGATCTCTGCTTTTTTAACTTCCAAAAGGCTAAGGATTTTTCTCCTTTATTTTGTCCAAACATCTCTAACTTCCATTTCATTTTCAGTTTTTCCATTTTTTTAAGACTTTGAAACTCAAATTTATTCAAAAAAGTTATTTATTTATTTATTTTATTTACACAAATTTTATTTATCAAAATTCCTGAAAAAGATATTATTGTTCAAAACTGTTATTAATCAGAATTATTTTTAAAAACGTTTGCAAAATGAAACGCCTTTTCCCAATAGCAAATTAATTCTCAATAATGCAGCACGATAATAAATATTCATTTACATTTGTTAAAAATTATTGTTAATTAAAATAAGCTTTCAAAATAGTTTTTCACGTTACGAGACTGACTTTTATAATTTTCAAATTTCCTTAACTTTTATAAAAGAAAGCAAGAAGAAAATAAGATTGCAACTGTTTTTATCGACTTTTATTATTATAATTTGGCATTCGTGGGATTTTTCAATTCAGGGAATTTGGGATGTTAACATGTGACTTTTGGATACGTCAATATTAGTTCCATCCAAGAGATAACGGCGATATTGGATGTCTCCCATGCAGCTAATAAAGGGGTGTCGAGTAAAGGGGTGAGGGAGGGTGAATTTCCCCAAAAGCAACCTTCATAGAATGCTCGTTCAAGCAAATGCACATCAGCACTACTTCCTCACCGAATTTGTCTCTATACTGGGTGTTTTCCCTTTAACTTCCACAAACTCAAAAAATGCACAAAAAAAATAAAACAAAAAAATGTCCCATACATGTTCTAAACATTTTTAAACGTACACAAAATTTTTTTATACAAAATCTGCATTCACTTCAACCAAAATTAACCCGTTGAGAACTTTTTGTAATTAAGTTTTTAAATTTACGTCAAGATTGTTTTCCCAATTGACAAAACTTACAAAAATTATTGAGAAGAATGTTCCCAACATTTGTAAATTGTTAGAAAATTTTAAAAAAATAGAAATTTCGATCAAAATTATATTTAAAAAATTGTCTTATAAAAAAGGGAATAAAAAATAGTAGAAAAAATAAATTCTTGAAAAAACTTTTTGTGAAACGAAAAAGTAGAAATTATTGAGAACACCCGTTGGATTTGATCTAAAGGTAGGTAACTCTCATTGACGTGAGTTTAGTAGGTACATTTGGTATCCTGTAGTGCGTGTATTTACATATCAAAGTGAAGTCCTCGCACCCAGCCTGATGCCAAAGTCGACATAATACCGAATGAGGGCTGAACAAAATTCGCCGACGCGCATCTAATCCGGGAATACTCTATTTTCAGATTTGAGGCTATTTACGAGCTGCAAATGGACCATAACAGCCCATCCTCTCAACCGGATTTTCTTTTATAAATAATGCCTTTTTTAAAATAAGCACCAACTGAAAAATAACGCCAATTCTTAATAATATAACAATGTAAAGCAACTGATGTGTCATATTCAGTTTTGTATTTTTCTTTTGATTCAATATAATTTTCTATTTTAAATAGCTGTTTTTCTGAACGATAGACATTATTTTTATTTTTAACTAGAATAACAGAGTAACAAATTATAAGTAACAAAAATTAAACTAGAGTAACAAATAAAAGCGATTTTATAGAATAAAAATTAAATTTATTTAAAAAGAACTATGTAAATGCACTGTTGAATAAAAATTCTTGATTTTTGAAATTAATTCGAAAAGCAAAAGAACAGTAATTGCTCTTTTATACCTAAATGTATTCGATTCAAAATAGAAGAAAATGTTTAATGAACATAATTCTATACTCAGGGTCACACTTGATTTCACTTTTATTCAAATTGATTTAAATTACTGCCGGAAATGTTATTTAATTATACGCGAGAAAAATAGTTTTCATGACCTTTTGCTGAAGGTATAAAATTCTAAAGAGAAAACTTGAAGGTCCCTCGATATTTATTTGACTGTGTGCTGCACATGCAATTACAAGTTATTTGAAAATATCTGCAGCAAGAACATGAAATACAAAATTAAAAATACAAAACTTTATTTAATATACACATCATAAATATGTATAAGTTTGAGCACATACAATAAAAGAGTAAATGCGATGGTTGTGAAGATTAGTATAACATCATAATTGTTATTATTCGGGGCCTTGTCATTCCGAACACACATTTATAATATTGAAAGCCCGTATCGACTTACGACATTTGCGAGCCAATGACTGTAGTTATCGACCGGTTGATACTTTTTAAAAAACGCCGGCTCAATGAGAAACAGAAAAGGAGAAAAAGTGAAGCTAATGACGCCATATCCCTTCACTATCTTGGATTAATCGATCTTTTCAAATTACAGTTCCGTCACACCCGTCCAATGAAATTACTCGAAATGATAGCAACTGTATAACTATCTTCGCATGTTAAGCAGCAATGCTGCTGACATCGAGCAGATATCCACTGCACTTACAATATTTTATCTTGTAAAGTGTCTCCCATTATTAATATACTCATTACTCATACTTTACCTCGCCAAGTGTCATTCACTTTTAAGAAACTCAACAACTCGTCATTAAAAGACTCGTGCCTTTTAAGTCTTTAAGACTTAGGATACGATTAACTTTGACTTAGTACATTATGTCAGAAATAACAACCACTTTGTGTAAGACGTTGCAATTGATTTAAAGAAAATTAAAATTAAGCTTTTAATTAAAACAACGTAACGTGTTACAACTGAGATCATATTTTTAAATCAGTTTAATTAATTTTATTTTTTCACTACTGATGCTACACTATTATTACTATAATTTTTAGTATTAATATTATTATGTTATATAAATAATGTTTGTCAAACAAGGAAAGAAAAATGAAATACTTATTGAATACAGTAATGCAGTTCTCAACGTACGGAAGTTCTACCGTATTTGATTCAAATACAAATTTTATTTCTGCCAAATAGAATATTTATTTAAAACAAATAAATAATTTAATTGGTTCTGAGATAAATATACGGTTATTTGTTTCAAATAAATTATATTGAATCCAAATAAATCTTTTCTCTGGGTGTATACTACTATAGATGAAGTTTCTAATATATCGTATAGTTTAATTTTTTAGGGCTGAAGGTACTTAGGAGTAAAGTAATTAAAGATTTAGTTTTTCACGTTTGCCATTTTAACATGGGCTCTTATGGGAAATAATTTACATTTAAATACTGTATAGTAATTAACAAATAGATTTTGATATAAAATTTTTATGTATAAAGATATTTGTGTGAAGAACCTATATTTTTTCAAAGAATACCATTAGGTACCTATAAATTTAGAATTAATTAATTTATAGAGCAATGTCACGATTTTGTGGTTGTGATAATCATGGCCGAACTTGCAGGTTACTAATCTCGGGAATTTTTACAAAATTAATTCATAATTATAAATAAAAATGATCTTACAGAAATTACAGAATAATTTTATTTATTAATATAATTAATTATTTATTCAAACTTCCCTAAATTATTATATACTCTAATAATAATAATAGTAATAATAATAATAATAATAATTATAATAATAATAATAAACGTTTAAATAATTAAAAGAAACTTTTCTTTTTAATATTCATAATATAAAATACACTGTATATTAAAACAAGAACCACGTAAGTAGATAACAATGATTTAAGTCAGACAAGCTGAATTTTAGCATCAGAGGAAAATATCCAATAAAATTTGAAGTCCAAGAAACTAGTAGTTAAGGATGACAAAGTCAGACGTGCTGAAATGAATAATTGCCTTAGAAAAAGAAAGTCTGTTTACATAAATTACTAATTAATATCGATAACTAGAGACGCGCTAAATTTAATAATAAGCCATTTTTAAAAGAATCTGATGTTTTAATCCGTTATATACTTTCATTAATTAGTAGATAAAATCTATTCAAGTTACCATTAACAAAACTAATAAACACAATATTAAAAATATTATTTTATTAATTTTTATTAAATTTATACATTTAAAAACTGTTCATGAATTACTGCCCAGTAGTTAGTGTCGATTTTAATCAGACATTTTTAAATTGAATTATTAAATTTAATCTGACTTAAACTGGTCGTAACCACTAATTTATAAAAATATCATGAACTCCTATTCTAAAGTATAAATCAGAAACTCCTTACTCTTTCATAGCAATTATTTTATAATTGTAAACAGGATTTTGCGTTATTTCTCACTATTGTTTGAAATGCGAATTAATATTAAAATTACAGATTCACTCTAAAGAATTGAAGAAAATTTATGTGGTACGTTATAATCAATTTTTTAATATATTATTAAAATTATTTTCGATAACAATAGAATAGTGGCAGGTTCAAACTAAAACACTTAATTCTACATGTAGTCAGACATAACAGGCTTCGTTTAATATTAACGATGCTATTTTCTCTGCATATGGATATAACCCTTTTTCAGTTCAGAACTCATGAATTTTCATGTAAACATTCGCGTGCAAGAACTCTTCAGCCAAGAAGTACAATATTTACGTTCCTTCAATAAGCATCCTTGAATAAGTATTTTCTAATTAATATCCTTTGATTAGTATATTTTAATAAACATGTGTTTACTGCTTTCATCAAACACCCTTTGATATAAATATTTGAAAGAAATATAAATATTTGTAAATAGGCACCTAAAAAAGAGCTATTAAGGAGTATCTGTCAATGGATATATTTTAAAATAAATTTAAACAATAAATAAAATAAATAAATTTATGCAGTAGATATTATTTAATTTTTCTGTTCTTAAAAAAGTAGTAAGTAAACATGTGCTATCAAGGGAATAAATGATTTATCAAGAAAAAAGTAAATCGTGTACAAGTGTGGCGTGACTTGTCTGACGTCAGTTGCAGGTAAACTCAGGTAAGACTTCCACCACTACCTGACAAGTATTACAGGTAAAGCAGGCGTGGCTTGGCTATGGCCAATAGCAGGTTAGAGGCAGAACTAAAACCTGCTATAGTCAGATTACTGGACCCGAAGAGCGCAACTTTGTTAAAATTCCACCACCGGCTCTTATCACCAGCTTTTCACCTGCTCGATAAGGAAAGCGGGCTCTTATCGTTTTTTAAACTGCCAGTTTCCTTCTAAGATATGCCACTTTTGCTATTTCATTCCGGAAGCTAAAACGCGATATGTTTTGTCCTAGAAAGGAGGACATCTTGATTACTATGTCCATGGCTCTTTGAAAATTTCAAAACACTTAAAACGTCACTCTATTTTCGTAAAAACTGACATTAAACAATTAACCCTCTTTTAGTATTCACTCTTTATTGTTTTTTCTTTTCAAATAAATTTTTTTAATTTATTTAAGCGCTAAGCTTTTTTCACAGATTTAGTAATTTATTACTTGAAATAAAAATTTATATTTTATTTTTTATTTATATTAAAATATTCTACCTCTTATTCAACTATACAAATAACTCCTTAAAAGATTCGGATACTTTGTTATTTCAAATTCAGTAGAAATAGTAGTCTATAGTCAGACACTTCGTCTGAAATCTCGATTGTAATAAAAACTTAAGTTTATTTACTTTCTATATTTTCTTTATTATAATTTGTTCGTTCGTAGTCATCTATTGTTTCGTGAATTATTTTCTCGAGCGGAATAATTGTTTAGTAAAAATAACTCTTTTGTTCTTTTGTAGGGTGTCATTTTAAACAATTGAACATATTCAGGACGATGAAAATTATTGATCAAAAACTATAACTCCGTTTCTCTAAAATTTGTTATGTAAAAGTATAAAAACCAAAAAATAATTTTAACAATTTGAAGTACAAAATATTGAGAATAACATACTCCATTAAAATTACAATTCCGAAAATTCGTGTCATAAATAGATAGGAAAATACAACGGAAACATTTTTGAAAATGTGATAACAATTTGGGAGTATACAGGAGTTGTTAATGATAGAAATTAGGAAGAGACCTACAGAGATGATGGAGAGATCCTTGCCAGCATCAACTGACATTGGACAGAAAGCTGTGGAAGTGAGGAGTAACAGGACCTCCCAGCTGTCCTCCCACTGACTTGGTGATTACAATAATTACTATTCTTATTTGTCCATTCTTTCATCTCTCTCGTTCTCTTTAAGTGAGCACCTTTTTCCTCGTCGGCATCAATTACGGTAGAGTAAGTTTCTCACTTTAATCTTAAGATTAATCGCAACTTCCAAACTACAGAGGAGCGTATACCTTCGGCACGTGGACAACCACCAAGCTTTCAAAAAATAACAAACAAATCTTACCCTCTGTACAAAATATTTCCTATACTCTACACCTCCAGGTACTTTGTATTACGTTATTTTTTAACTACTTAATAGAAAAGGATTTAAAACTATAAAAAATGTGGAAAGTACTACATACTCAAATACAGCATTACACAGTTTACTTAAAAGTATCATAATTTATACCAAAAATATTAAATTGATGAAGATTTTGGGATCAATTTGATACTTTTTGTGATCAATTTGATACTTTTTGGTGTCAAATTGATACTTTCAAGAAAACTGTGTATTAGTTAGTCGAATATTGCGAGAATATTTCACTGCAATATATAATAAACCCGGGATTATTTTTAATTACAATAAAATAAAATCGAATGTGATATAGAAAGATGGATTAAAATAGATTAGTGAAAATTAACTGTCGATAGAGAAGAATAAAATTGTCAAGGAAAAAAACAATGCTTCCCTATGAGGAAGCAAAAGAATACTCTTGTTTGTAGAATAAATAGAAGGGATTAAAATATATAAATGTCTTAATAAACTGACATAATAATGCGTAATCTATGCTGTTCTGCCTTTAAGGAGAGATTTCTGGTCAGTAAACAATAGAGAAGATGACAAAGGGATGTGAGCAGAATAGAAGGATAAGATCTGACTAAATAGCAACAAAAGAGAATAAAAGGGGACAAAAGTACTCCAAAAATAAGCAAATAACGATCCAAAGGGATAAAAAAAGAATAAAAACCTAAAAAACAGAAATGAGCCCTTTTTCATTCGAAAAATATCTAAATAGCTTGAAGTACCCAGATATTTTTCTTGGAAACAATTTTTTGCACTTTGCAAACAGGGCATTTGTGAAGTTTGATAGTGAATAACGGCCTTGGATGAGTATAAAAGTACAAAAGTATCCAGCTCAGAGCTGACAAAATTGAATTTAATCCAAACAAGGAATCAGTAGTTGAGCAAATCCTATAATGGGTTCCACCCATCACACGTGCTATATGGAAAGAAATCGGAGCACTACAATCAGGTTTAGAAAGAAAGAAAGTACCTCCCGCGACGATAATTCGACATAGGGGCACCCAAGTCTCCGAGGCAACCCATGGCGTCAACCCTGTTGGGGTGTAGAAAGTTCCGCCCCTGAGATCTAGCCTCACCGCGGCACCCTTTTCGCCCTTGGAACTTTCTGAATTTCTTTTTTTCCGTCCTATGAAAGCTCGCTGCCGTACACCCGGAGGGGTTTATGTCGTTGCGTCGTTCCAGAAGCAAAGAGAATCGCGAACCCGTTTTCACGTAAACGCCCACCGGAAGCAGCTGAACTCGAGCGTGAATGGTCCACAAGGATCCGATTACGAGGATATGAAAGAATCGAACGTTGGGTGACCGTTTCACCCAACCAGTGCCCGTCAAACGTACACTCGCTTCCTTAGTTTCCAACTTCCTTAGAACACGTTTCTTGATGCGATCAAACGTTTCAAACATTTGCAAACATTTTTTTAGTAATTATTAATAAAAGTATATTAAGAGTTACAGAGATAGTTAGAAAAAAAAACTGGTCAAATCGTCTCTTATTTTTATTTTTTGAATAAATGAAAAAACATTCAGTTTATTTTAAAGTGTTCTTATAAACCTCAAGATTGAAAAAATCATTTTTTGAAATCCACAATATATAATATTGTAACCTATAAAAAAAATTATGAATAAATAAATTAGGGAAATAAAGTGGGATATTTTTGGTCGAAATTGTAACTTATATATAAAAAATTACAGGAATTAATTGAAAGTATGTACTTCAAATAATTAAGTGTTATAAGATCAAAATAAAGTTGGGATTTCTTTTTAATCGAGATTAAAATAAAATGAGTATTATGCGCAATATTCCCTGTTTGACAAAGGGGAAAGTATATTCTGCAAAATAGACTATAATTTTCCTTTAGACATAGGGTGAACGGTGATAGAAGGTGCTTATCACATCTTTATCGCTATTATTTCTAGAACAATTTAATTCATGCATATATAATAATTATATCCATGTCACTTTATAGTAAAGATATTTCTTTTAATTTTATAATTTAATACATAAACGCAAAAACATTTCTATGCAAAGTATATTTTACCAAAGTGAATATTATTAAATGATTTTTGACGTTTCGGTTGGGATCCCAACCCTCATCAGAACTACAAAGAAATATTACAATAATAATAAAAGGTACAATATTAATGTAAATTTTTTTTTAATTTTATAAAAGTCAGAGTAATACCTTAAGATAACGGAGTCAAAATGTTTTCATGGATTTCATTATATTAAACCAGAATAGGTCATTCAATGAATTACTTATTAATTGCTGGTTAAAATTATATTCTATATTTTTTCTTAAAAGTTCAGTCTATTTTTGCCCATTTTAATCTATTTTTTATTTTATAATTCTACTTTCTTACATTGGGACTTTCACAAAAATGATCGACATTTCGTTTTGAGGAGAGAGATCTTTTCAAAAACGTGGCACAATGTATGTTTCTATCTGAAACAGTGTGACAAGGGGAGAGGGGTAAAAAATCTAGATAAAGTGCATAATATAATTTGTGAACGATTCCATTTGATTATATACTTCAGTTAAATCAGTTTTTAGTTCTAAATACTGTTACTTCATAATATTCAATATGGAAAATTTATTTTCTCGAATGTAACGCGAATCTAACTTTCTATTTTGCAAAGTATAAAAGAAAGATTATGACTCGGTTAATAATCCTGTTAAGCAAGAGAAACTTTTTAGTAAAATCTCGTATACGTAAAACAAAAGGAGAATGTACCTCTCGTAATAATTGTTTATAAAAAAAAAATGTTTCGTACTCCGACTGTATCATCTTTCAAAAATTCTTGTTTATCACAAAAGTTCTTCATTCTTTTTTTTTGAAAAAACCTTTTTTTCAAAATAATGCAAGAATTTTTTTACATTATAAAGTAAAAAATATACACATACATTGTTCTTTTGGCATTATAATTTATAAATATGCACGTATATTTATATGTACGTGCACATAGCTATTTTTATATTTTAACATATTGCAAAATACCCTTTTCAATCAGGACCCATAATTACACTTCAGAGAAGCATAGAAATCATTTCAGGAACATATATAACGATTTCCTGTAGAGTTTGAATGTGGAAGGTGTATCAAAGGAAACTTTGCCACTTTTTCGAGTCAGTTAATATTCTTTTTGGGACCACCAAAAAGGTCATTACCATTCTCAGGAGCAAAAATCGCTGGGCATTAAGGCAAGGGTCTTGAGGGCATTAAGGCCCCAATGTGAATCACCCTTAACTTGCGTCTTTCTTATAAAAGACGCCTTTCGCCTTCTACCTTCCAGGAATAATCGTAAAAAGAGTCCCAGCGTTATACACGTGTCCGGTCGCTCGCGATTTATAAAAAGCGCTAAACTCACCGACGACCTGTTACGAATTTAATAACACATTAGGATCTCTAATGAGTTGAACAAACAGTAGAAATAGAGGGCTTCTTTAGGACCACTCAACTGAACCTTCTTAAAAAAAGGGTACCGCTCAAACAAAGGAAAAGCCCTTTTTATAGCATCCCTTTACTACTCCACCCACTCTAGCTCGTTACCATTTTTTAACCCTAGAATATTCCGTCGGTTAAACGAAATCTACCCATCACAGGTGCTCCTGTTCTTTAAAAAATTCACAAAGAAAGAGTTAATTTTGTTCTGAAAAAGGAGCTTTGCCGGAAGTGCAGCAAATTCTTGGTCAGTTTAACCAAACATTCACAAATTTACATTTTATTACAATACTCAATTTTTTATTATTAACAACTTGCACCATTTTGTTCTATGGAAAAACATGCAATGAAAAGGGGAATGAGATGCTTTGATCAAATCTCAATTTTTATAAAATTATATATAATTGTCGACAATTTAATAATATGTATCTACTCGGGACATCATTTTTACAGTTGCATGAGAAATTCTAAAATTACTATCAACAATTAAAAACTGATATAGAAATGAATGATAAAATATGCCTGTAAAATTTAAATACTAGGACTTGCTATTTACTTTAAACAAATTGCTAAAACTTAGATTTTTAAATGCGATCTTCATACACACTGCAATGTGTTATTAGTAAATAAAGGAATGAATAACAAACATGCCATAATGGTTCATGTGTATACAGCATTTATTTTGAATTATTAAGTATGGATTGATTGATTTTAAGTGAATAGAAATATTGAAAAAATTGCTGGAACTTGAATACGCATGCTACCAGTACAAAATAATTGTCAACTGCATGAAAAAAGGTTTAAAAAAATAAAAAATGACTGTAATTTACAATCTCACAATTACAATAACACTAATTACAGCAATTAAGTACCCAATAAAAATTATCAACACAACACTAATGATATATTCGGAAGGCAATTTTTCAAGCTTTTCATAGATATAAATAATAAATAATAATACACTCGTTGTCCCTAATTAACTACAAATTAGCCTAGTCCCTTTTTACATGCATAGCTTCTCGATCATCGTGAATCGGTTTTCTGCCTCTTTTATGGTTGCACATGGTGGAACGTGACAACATGGACGATGATGGAGCGCTTTGTCTAATTAAGAGGAAGTAGCAACATTTTTTTTCTTTTCCCCTTTCGCTCCAAACTAAGCCTGTCGATTTTTGCTCTATCACAGAGAAACCACTACATCTGCATGGCTGTGTCTTGACACAGATGACGATATATTTTCTCTTAACACTGAGGCGAGGACAATACGTCCAACATCTGCAAGGTGAGCTTGTGGCTTCGCTATATATACCAGGAGTCAAAAACCGTAACTGACCATGTGCCAACGATGCAAGAGTCAAATTATCCTCTAATCCTCAGCATTATTTCCCACCAGAAAATTACTCCCGACATTTGGAAACCTTGCAACCCTTTCTAATTGGCAATGCCAAGTTTCTTTGGTTTTGAAAAAAAATGTTTTAGGCAGTTTAACAACTGCTTTAGTTTCGGAAATTGAAAATTAGATTGAATTTTAGATTGCTTTTTGTAAGAAGATATATTATTTATCTAATTTAGCCTTTAAGTATTTATGGTATACAATTTAACTTTTTCAGAAGAGAATGGACAAAATTATGAGGTACAATTATTGCTTTCCATATGAAAAATCATCCTTTTCATCAGAAGTTGCATGTTATAATTGTAAACCTCCCAACAACGCCCTGGACCACCTAGGGGTCGTCAGGGGCGTATATTCGAATGTCCTTGATACGCCCTTACGCGTGCTGGGAGAAATAGGTTGAGAACTGGTAGCAGGCATTGTTCAAATGTGAAGAATGTGTCGCCCTGGTGCATATTATCGAATTTTAATATGTGCACATAATGAACCTGCCGCACATATGGATGTATGTATTAATGCTCCCAACATTCTTGAATTTAAATATACATCTATATAGAGTTAAAACATTTATAACACTTATATTATTACTTATTATTCATCTAAAAACATTAACACGTTCAACATCTTTGTGAATGTACCAATACATAACTCCCATACATTCATTTCCGCATAAGTACTAATACCTACGACATATATACACTTAAGGAATTAGGAAAAATTCAACAAAATTAAATCAAAATCATATTTCGAATGCAGGCGTGTCAAAGCACCAGCCTCTTGTCAAACCAGTGGCGACCTCGGGACAAAAGGGTCACTATACACACATCTACAGAAGCGAAAATCAGGCGACATTTGCGTCAAGTCTGACGCATAAGGGTAATTACCTTGAGGACTAACGAAGCTTCATTAAGAGGCTTTGGTTCGTTAGAAAGGCGTTACGCTAAACACGTGCTAAAGGAAACTTGTAATTTCTGCCATAATTTGTACCAATCTTTATTGTATTTTTTCCCTTTCAAAAAACCTGCTCAAAAGCAAAAGTATATATAGTTGTCGAATATTTAATTAGTAATTATAAAATTCGATTAAAGTTGAATGATTATATTTAAAATCAGCGCTCAGAAATGTAAAAAAGGTTGTAAAGAAGGAAGTATATACATATAGTAAAATCATGAACAGTTTGTATACAGTTACAATTTACAAAGTTCACTGAAAAGTAAAAGCATGATATCTTTGAAAAACCACACGTGTGCTTTTTGTCACCATATAATCATTAAAACCACCATAAATGCAAAATGACAGTAATTTGAGGTTAGGGCGAGAAAATATTTTTTATAGCGTTTCCCCTTAGGCGAAAGGAAAAAATTTCCACGTAGGGAAGCATTGAATGTGTGAAAACAAAAGGGCATTACTTGTCGACTAAATCCAAGAACACATGAAGAATCATGGAACTGGCGAAGAGAAATATTGTGATTGATGGGGAAACACAGGCAGCAGTGGCTATCAGATAATTTTGCGTTAGTAATAACACGTTTATATGTACTTATTGTGAGGGATATTTCGATTGGTTTCTATTCTGAAAACCTGCGCCCTTAAGTAATTATATGACGAATGCATAACCAGTCAGGAGATAGGAGCTTGCCATTAGACATTCTTCCTCTCAATGAATTTCTCATGCCTTTGCAATAATAAACGAGGAATTGAACACGCGATTCAAACTACATGCAATCTTTTTGTGTATTAAGCATTTTGACATTCATGATTTTTTTGTTTATATTCATTACCAGATAACTGCTATTTATTGACTGTTGACATAAAAAGCATTTTGATTAATAGTATCCTAATAGGCACATATTTTTATCAGAAAAGATATTTTCGAAATGGTAATGATTATTATCAAAGTGGTAATAGTTACCAGCATATTAGTAACGGTTACTAACAAGGTGGAAACAGTTACTACGAAAATAGTAATCGTTATTAGTGAGGTAGTGAACGTTTTGTTAAAGTGGTAATCATTGC
Source organism: Ganaspis sp. Gsp50 (assembly GCA_011057455.1). Taxonomy (NCBI): domain Eukaryota; kingdom Metazoa; phylum Arthropoda; class Insecta; order Hymenoptera; family Figitidae; genus Ganaspis; species Ganaspis sp. Gsp50. Next base: position 3,753 of record WNHD01004867.1, on the reverse strand, counting down.
TAGCAATATAACAATAACCATCACCTATTAAGCTGATAATTATTATCGAATTTGTAATTAATTTTCGAATCAAAGGTGTCAGATCTAATCCATCAAAATTCGATAATTAAATTACACAATTCTTAGTACCATCTTAAATATCATGAGGAAATAGTACTTTAAAAATGTTTTCTGTTCTTGTCCAATTCCCTGATTCTTTGATAATGCAAGCCACGTAGAAAACAGGATCCTAGAATCAGACTGAGTATGTTCTTTGGGATTTTATGTCCCTCGTAAATCGGTCACTTCTAAATTTACTGAGATCGCTGATTCCAACTAACCTCTCTTATCTTCGAATCCACTTCTAGTGCTGTTAAAGGGACCGCTGGTAATCAACTCCCGCTTGATTAGAAATTATTATATGATTTATTAGGTGATTTATTCACATTTTTTTATTTTGTAAATCAAATTTTCAAAACGTACTTTCATCTATTTCGTAATAGTTTAAAATTTAATTTAAAGTTGGATCCAATCAGAAATCGTTTCATTGACTATTAGAATATTTTGAAAATTTGGATTTGTAAGGAATTATTAAATCTTGCAATCAGCTAAATTTGAAAATCGACAAACAATAAATAAATAAATTTAAAGTTATCACAATTTTCATAAACAATAAAAAAGGGTTTAAAAAATGTAATTAAATGAGAGAATTAAAATTCGATAATTCCCAGAAGATAGTTTCTTCGTAACATGAATGCGTTTGATAATAGAGAGACAGAAGTGCTGAGGCTAAAACATGAAACACATTGTGTCTTAATTCATACTCAGAGTTATTTGAAATGAATTTCTAGAAGTGTGAGAACACCTTTTGAGATTTGAGATTAAGACTGTCAAATTAATTTGTTCCTGGTATGAAAATCGTAGTAATAGTGTTGTTTTGTATTTTTATCGGTTAGATCGACAAGTGGAGAGTGAATCTGGTACCGTCGGACCTCAAATTTAAGACAGAGGTGGCGATGAGTACGAGTACGGCGGCGCCAACGCTTCCTTTGAACTAAAGCCGCACGACTCTTCTGCAGGTAGCCACAGACGCATTAGTCACTCCTTCTCTTTCGTACTTCATCTTTCCTTTAAGGCCCCTTTCGCATCATCCTTATGTCCAGTGGGTCCCGAGATCTAAATGAGTTGCTCAGAATCCTTAATAGATCTATGCGGCGAACGCGTGTCAACCTCACAAAAGGCGCCTTTTTCCACTTCCCTTTCTCTTGCCCTTTCATCTTCCATATTTATTACTGTTAATCAACAACCTCTCAAAAGTACCCCACAAAACCGTTTAAAAAATAGAAAGCCTCTCGATCGTATTTGTCTCCCGCTTTCTGGAAAAGAAATTCTGATTTATTGCCACCAGAAAAAGAAAATAAAACACTTTTAAATATAGTTTTTTTTACACTTAATAGAAATTTGGATTCAAATTAATAATTTGACCAAGATTGTAAAACATAATGTTATGAATTGAAAATAACCAGACAATAATTAAGAATTCGGATTAGGTAGTATTTTGAATATACCTAATTAATTGGAATTAAAAATAATTAGATAATATTAAGAAGAATTACAATACATTAAGCAAAATTGAAAAGGATTAAACAAACTTCAAAGTTGAAAAGAATAGAGACATATGTTGTCTCTACTATTAAAGAACTTGAAATTTCGTATTGAATACGCTAAAATGAAATTTTGTTATAAACAAAAAATTTTTTCAATAATTTTCACTGAACCAAAAATCAGAGCAGGTGCTTTACTGATATGATTTCTAGATAAGAACAGAAGATGTTTTGCTGGCTTTTTTCAAGCCTGGGGTACTGGCGCCGGCAACAAAATCACGATCTCATTATAAAGTAATTAAAACCCATTACTAACACTATCCTTTATTGTTAGCGCGGGAAGAGAAAGGCCGAGAATGGACCACTTTCAAACCCTCATCTCTTCCAGTCGGATACTGAAAATCGGACCTCACTTGTAATCTAATAATCTTACACCGAAAACCCTTACGCGTCAATATCCGCTTTAGGATGACCTTGAAATAGGGTGTGGACATTTCAATATTGGTTTCTTCATTTTCCTGATTATTCATAAGTCTGCTAATGAAAACGGAAATCTAATCTATATATCATTTTCTCTCCTTTATTTTTTCTAGTATGTAATATTTTTTATATATTTTCTTTCTTTAATTCAATAAATTCAAATTTTCTATTTCCTTTCTCTATTTTTTTTATATATGCATTAGTTATTATCAATAGAAATTTATAAGTATTACGGATCTATTATTTATGCAAGAAATTAATATAAATCTTCTGCAAGGTTTTTTCATCGTTCTTTCTAAACTTCTTGATGCCGTTATTTTTTGATTAGTTAAATTAAGGTTTGAAAAGGTAGGAGTATTTTTAATTTATTTAAATGTGTAAATCAGAATTGTTTTGGAAAATGGAAAGAAAGAACTACGATCTGTGAAGCCAAATAATAAGAAAGGGTCTTTTGAATGTTAGGAAAAACAGAAAAATTACGAGAACAAATTCGGGCCGTGACGAAGCCAACGGCGCCAGGTCGTTCCGACTCATTATAAAATTCTCTTCGGATAGTTTAAATTTTAATGGGAAAACTGTCTTTCGATAAATGTTGAAAATCTTCACTTTTTCATTTTCTCAAAATCTAGTAAATCTTTTTTGGAATCTGGTCAAAAAGGGTAACCAATATTATTATAAAAAATATTGTAATTTTATACTTTAACGTTTTCTTTAATTCTGTGCTTTCATCTTTAAATTGTCATTCAGGCGATTTTTTTTTTAAACAAAACATGCTAAAATTAAGATTCTGTTTAAAAAATTATTTATAACATTTTATTCCATTTCAAGAATTATTCATTATTTTTTAATTGCATTAAACTTGCTATAGTAGTAAGCAGTTTGCTAAGCATTCAGACAAATTTTAAACAATGGACTGAAGAATCGCTCCATTTCTCATTAGTTATTGAGCGCTTCAACCAAGAAATCTGATTTCACGACTCTTTTCTTAAGAGGGAGAAAACAAAAAATTCAGAGGCATGAAAAATTCAGGTAATTTTTCACCAAAAACAATTTTGTTAGTCTATAACTGAGGAAGCAAAGCAGACGAGAAAAAGGAGATTAAACAAACATCATTGATCATCCTAATGGTAAGGTAGATTCTGGCGCCTTTAAAATCTAGCATTTTTAAATTGTTTCTAAACACTCCGAATATGTAAAAGTTGAAATGAGAATTTGAAAAAGTTTAAATTACAGGCTTTGACGATTTTATTTTTAACAATTTTCAAATGATTTTTTTTAAGATTCGTTACTGATTCTTTTTGTTTCGTTTCAAAATTAATATTTTGTTATTTATTATTTTTATAATTATTTTTTCTTCAAAAAGTTCAATCCTTAATTATCTTTTTCTTCTTCTACAAGATAAGTGCTTTACTACAGTTAAAACAAATTTCTGATACTTAGGTAGCTTTATTAATTACTTAGATATATAATTTAAAATAAGTATACTCATTGCTTTTATACAGGCAAAAAATCATCATTGAAAAAATAATGTCGAGAAGTCTTTTAAAGAATGAGATCTTATCCTACTAATGGAGAGAAAATACAAAAAGTCACTACTATCCGCGAGAAAATTCGAGGCCCCTGAAAAATGTTCGACTTTCACTTTGAATATCTCTGTCAAAAAAATTGCTAAATAAAATCGGAAACAATT
>WNHD01004866.1:0-12218 GCA_011057455.1 Ganaspis sp. Gsp50 | reverse complement strand
GCCTTATCCCTCCCCCCAAAAGAAAGCTCAAAACCAAAACGTAGCCGAACAGCCGCTTCGAAAATTCCGAGTACCGGTTCTGCCAGTACTGGCAACCCACGGCCGGTTGCGGCGTGAGTCCTGGCGTGGTACTGATTCCGTACCACGGCGGTAAATTCACCGTCTTTCTCGGATCTCACTCCCGAGATCGACAACAGGTTAAAAAGATATAAAATTTCTGTGCGGATTTCCGCCTGGATTATTTCAAAATTCCACGTGGATTTCCTTGTAAAAATCAATGTGGAAATCCAGGCGGATTTTTTCAGCTGGGATAGTTTCTCGCACGCGTAATATTGCTAGTATTAACACAAAATTGGCGTAATGTTAAAGCCGTATTGTATGTGACTTATTTTAATGTAATACTAAGTAATGCGTATACAAATTTTGATACATTTATGCGAATATTTAATTGAAATCTAAGTTCCAAATTAAATTAGCTGAGACTCTTCTGTCAACACTGAAGTCACATTTGACTTAATACCAACTATTTAATGATAAATTAAGCACAGGATTGATAAATATATTGTAATAATAAATATATCATTGGTAAAGCAGTTCCTTTTTAATCCAACATTTTTAGAATTTTATCCTATGTAATGATTAATAAATAAATCTGCACGTAAGTACATTATTTGCATTACCGAACGAAAGTTCTTCAGACCACCAGTCAATTCCTGGGCACTCTTGATACAATCAATAGGATGCAAATCAACGTCATATAGATTATTCTGTTAAAAATAAGAAACAAAGTTTTTTCTCAATATGATAAAAATGAATAATTTTGATATCGATCTATATATTACCTGCTGAGCATCTGTCGTTAGTTGACGTGATTCAGGAACCCTTTTTGTCTACAAAACATGTATGTGCAATATAATACAATGTTAAGATTTTTGCTGTTAGAAAAATTTGATTGATGATTGATGACAAAAGAACAATCCCTTTGAAACAGTATGAACATAATTACATTCTCATTGAACTCAAATAGAATTATTCGGAAAAGTATGTAACGTTCATGTAAAAAGATGACTTTTAATTTGAAAGTAAAAAATAAAGTTTCATATTTCTGTGTCATATACCTATGTCATTTAAGATTGGTTAAAGCTGGAAAAAATTACATTTATTTATTCACTATTTTGTTTCCTCAATAAAAATTTCCATTTATTATAAAAATTTCTAATAAAATGTGTACGTCCGCATGAAAAGGGCCCACTTGCGCAATGTGTGCGCAGAGAGAAATTTCAGGTTTATGCAACCTGTTTTCGTGGTAAAAATTGGCTTCAGCCGTTACAAATAGTTAATGTAGCTATTTTCTTGGTTGCTGTAACCAGTGATATAGGTGCATTAATAACAGAATATTACATTTTTGGAAACTATTTTCATTCAACCTTCGTCACCAGGTNNNNACCAGGTTATAGTAACTAATATCCATTTCTCTCTGTGTGACTTATTGCTATCGCCACATTCTTCATAAAATTTCGAACATTTTGAGAGATTTTAGACCTCCTTAGATGAAAAGTTCGCGAAGTTACAAGGATCCAAAATCATAAGTGTCAACAACCACATTTTGGAAAAAGCGACTTTAATTAAAGTTCGAGCCTACCATTAGTTACCATGCTAATTAAAATTTAAAAATAAGATTGTTATGTGTTTTTAATTAAGACAACGCTACGATAAAGACATGATACGACGTGGGACACTCTGCATTTTGTTTTTCAACAATAAACAAAGATTTTTTAAATCTGAAACTCTTTTAGAAAATGGTGAATATCTTCTAAAATAAAATCTACAAAGTTGTCCCTTTTCATGCTGACGTACACAAATATACACTCTATAAATTGTTTGGAGTGAGATCTCACTTAACTAAGAATGACAATTCGTCACTCCATTCAGTTTGAGAAACCCACTCTTTAAGAGTGACATCCTAGTCTTAAAGAATCAACTCCCACTCTCTTTTGAGTAAAAATTCACTCCAAAAGTATATGAGCCTACTTATCAAATAGACTCTTTTTGCGTAGAGTCGACTTTCACTCTAATTGGACTAAAAATTCACTCTCTAGAAGTGAGATTCTCAGTTTCTCACTGACAACGGAGTTACTTAATTTTCACTCTTAGTGATTATTAAATAGTGACTACGGATTCTTGATTAGCAAATCCAATGATACATCTACTAACATAAACAACCACATAATAAACAAACATAAATTGAACTTATAAAGTTGAAGCCTAAGGTCATTTACTAAGAAAATGACTGTTAATATAGCACCTACAAACTGCGTTCTTAAATTCAACCGAGTAAAACGGTTATTTATAAACAACTGATGATTTAGTTTAAACGTGTTACTCGGTTAAATTTAATCAACAGTAATTTGCAGGTGCTAAATTAGTAGGATTTCGGTTACTGTCAACAAAAACGATTTTTGAGTGTTAACGAACCGTCACCGTACCCAGATTCAGCTGATTTTTGGCAGTCATAATTAGCCATTATTCATGGAGAAAAAAGTTAACTGTTGCTGATAATTTTTAGCTATTCCAGCTAACTGCGTTTGCCATTATATGGATAGCTAATTATTTAGCTTTAATAGCTAAGAATTAGCTGCAATAAATAAAAGCTGCAACAACTAATTATTAGCTAACCATATTATAACAAACTCATTTTTTTCGGTATAGATCCAAAACAGCAAATGTTAATATTATATTATATTTTTCCAACCTACGTTTCGTAATTGTAAATGATAATTCGATATTACAAATTTGACAATTGGATCGTTGTTTCACTCATGTTGGAAAAAGATTCAGTCCAATTTCAGAAAATTTAATTTCTTAGAATCTGTGAAAATGTTTCCCAAAGACAGCACAATTTGAACACCAATTCTGGTCCAGTAAAGTTTGTCATAATTCGGTAGACATTACTGTACCAATATTGGACCGTATTGACAGTTCTGGCATGTCGTATTTGGGCATAGGCAGTTAGCTTTCTGGCAGATTTAGTCAGGAGAGTAGACGATTTGATCAATTTTCGTGCATAGTTATCTATTAGGAGCCGATTAGCTAAATGCCTACACGAGAAACATACTATTGTCGTTTCGAACATATGGTTATTGTTGAATGTTTTGCCTTCACTGGCAACACTGTATGAATAAATCTATACCATTCTCCCATAATGCACAGCAGCGCCAGTCTCTATATTACTTAACCTCAAATATTGTATGGCTAAAAGACAGATACTGTATATTGCAGTAGCTATTTCACTTTCAGCAATAAATTATGGTTTACCTCAGTGTTAGGTAGTAACTAGTTACAAGTAACTAGGTTACTAAAACAGTTACGTTACTTGATAACATCGTTACGTTTTTGGAAAAGTAACTTGTAAGGTAACTTAGTTACAATTTGTACAGCAACTTATAACTTAAAGTTATCTATATTTTCGTTACTTATTTTTTATTCTTTTAATTAAATAAATTATGAGTTAAAATAAAATTTAAAAATAATGCTTTATAAGATGCCTTTTTCTTTTGAAGATTGTCATAGCATTCATTACTGCCAATTTAAGATTTTATTCATACATTCCTGGACACCCACAAAATCAAAACTTGCTGATCCAAAGTTTGAAAAACAATTACTTTAGAAATTAAATACAAATTTTATAAGTACTATAAATATTAAAAAAATATTGTTATTAAAGAATTATTTTAAAACACACTGAAAGTGTTTATTTTCGTTTAAAAGTAGAAATGCAGATTTACATATGACAGAATATTCACTAAAAGAAAGTAAGTTACAAATTTTACTAAAAGATGGTTACAATTACGGAACATTTTGTACTAATAATGGGAAATATTAATATAAAATTACTAAACTTCATAAAAGAATTTATAACACTTCTACAAGTTATAATGATATGTAGTGCATATTTACAAACATCATTATAACTTGTAGAAATTTTCTAACATTTAGATAAATAAATAAACATAATAAACAATTCTACAAGTTATAATAATGTTTGTAAATAATTATTACACATCATTATAACTTGTAGAATTTTTATAAATTCTTTTCTGAAGTTTGTTACTTACATATATACTTATCATCTCGACTCTTTGCTTAGAATGGATTTTCACTCTGATTAATGCGAAAGTATACTCTTTAAGATTGGGGTTCTCATTCGCAATGAAGTGACTCAATTTTCACCCTTACACTGCAAAAACAGGTGTCTTGTTTGAAGAAATTTAGCGTCTATTCCTTAATTTAAAAAAAATTCATTGTTTCTTTTAAATTTCAATAAGAATTTAAAAATAATAATTAAATAATTCCCATTATTTTTCTCATTTTAAAAGCATAGAAAACCAAAATTTATATAATAATTAGAACTTAGTACAGAAAAAAGTTTCTACGTGTAAGGTAAATCTCCCATTATCTGGACAGCTTGAAATCTGCCTAGTTACACGGAGAAGAAAATAGGGTTGTAGTCTCTTGAGCCCCCAGTAGAAACTGCCTGTGTGACTCAAGTCAGTGCATGCTAGGTCCCATACAGTTGCAACTTGAGTCTTCAGCAATTTCGTAGAGTGAATTCTTTTGAGTGCCGGATTACGACTACTTGAAACTCAAGTTGCGCTGACTTGACTTTCGTTACTTGAGTCACACAGTCAATTTCTACCGGAGACTGAAGTGACTGTAACCCTATTTTCTTCTCCGTATACGGGAAACGTCACGCGTGTTATTTTACATTGTGTCCAGTAACTGGGACTTAGCCTTAAGTGTCCAGCTAATGGTGCTTTTACCTTATATCTGCATTTCATTGCCCAATTCTTTTACAATTTACTTTACTAACATACTTAGATTTTATTTTCCAAAAGAACTTACTTTTCTGACTATATCTGCCATCATAGCACTCTGCAAATTTTTTGAAACTTTTGCTCGATTAGCAGCAGCAACTTCCTGATGAGAAATGAATTATAATTATGACAGAAATTCGCGCTACGTTTAGCAGGGGTCGTCCATATATTAAGTACTGCTATTTTCGATCATTTTAAACTCTCTTTTCCGTCGTAACACTATCGTATAAAATTATCCCCCCTTTTTTGTTACCAATACGCAGAAAAATGGTTGGATAATACATCCAATTTTTGTTAGATAAAATAAACCGTTGGCCACATTTAGGATTTTAAAATTTATATCTAAAATTGTATATACTGCATCCTCTTAGTAGGTTGCGCCAATCAACAGAAAACTATGAGGCAATTTACACCGTCTACCCTATGATGCGCCAGCTTAAAATAGGCCATTTATAATATACTTTTGACGGCTGCGAAAATGTTTGAAATCATTTGCAAATAACTTGTAGTCATTTTAAAAGTTGATTGCAAATGATAAAGAACTTTTATGTACACTCCAATATTCGGAAAAAGGTTATCATGAGGGACCTATCTTAAGCTGGCGTATCATAGGGTAGACGGTGTCAATTGCCTCTATACCCGGACAATTACTTAAAGAAATATATATTTAAATAAATATTTAAAAAGGGATAGTTATTCTATCAGTAAAAATAATTGTTCTAACCAACAAGTAGTACGAAACACTCAATAAATTTTTTCCATTTAAAGAAATTTTCTTTTATTTTTTAAAAATTTTTTTTTATTTGCAACAAAATCAAAAATTCTTTATTTAAAGAATTATTCTTTTTGTTCTAAAAAATGTTTGCCTTTAAAACAAAAAAATATGTATTTGCTTTTTTATTTAATAACTATCTAAAAATACTCCCGCTAAAGTGCAAGAGTTGTTTCTGTCACCAAAGAAATAAAATATTTTAATAATATTTTCTGTAAATTAAATAAATATTTTCTATATAGACTACCATCCATAATTTTCAGGATACTTACGGGAGAATCGATGAAGATATTTCTCCTGCCATCATACTACAAAAAATCAACTTTCTTAAGCAACTCTTCAAATTGTAAAAAAATATTAATTTATGTATCCTTTCTTGGTGGCAAAATGTTAAGAACCATTTGAGATGGAAACACGGAGATATTTAGCTTCTTTTCAATTTTACATGTCATTTGTTAGAAAATCGAATATTTGAATCTCAATATTTCCGTGATCCGACGTCAAAAGATTCAAAAATTTTTACCACCATGAAAAAATACATAAATTAACAGTCTCTCAAAATTTGAAAAGATTCTTAACAAAATCGAGTTACGAGAAATACCTTAAAAAACATACCACACTTTTTCGGTTCTCTCTCTCTTTCTGGAAAAAAAATAGAGACGACAATATCTTGAAAAAACATTATGGTCTAGTCCGCAACGATTACAGCAAAAACGATTCAGAGACAAAAATTTGTTTTTAATTTTCTATTCCTAATTTATATATTTTAAATTTAATATTTTATAATATTAGTAATGCTATTATACATTCAATAATATATTTCTAATTATCTTATAAACTGAGAACGAAAATACAAACAATCCCGTGTAAAGATTTTCCGATCGGGACCAGAGTCTATTTTAAAGGCATGACGGCCGACCAATGTCAGACGAAAACCCTATTAGAAACAGCGTAAAGTTTCTGTATTTTGAGGTTAACAAACCAGAAAAGCTAAGGAATACTGTTTCTTTAAATTTAAAACAAAACTTTCTGAGCCTTTAAATACGACAAATTTTTTAGCATAATAAGCATAAAAATTTATTCTATGTGCCTGTAAAGAAATCTAGAATAATAACCAAAAAGTTCTTTTAGAACTATAGTTCAAATTACTATGTTATATTGATACAAATCCCGAAAAGCATTGTTTCTAGTGGGAGAATAGCCGAAACTGCTGTATTTATGTTGACAAAATAACAACCGTTAAGTGGTTACAAAATATACTTCAAATCGCAGTTTGTAGGCCAATTTCCCGGGTAGAAATTGCCACGAATGACGCTAGATCCGCATGAAACACGGAACCCGGCCGGGACCAGTCGTGGCGAGCGTTTGTCTGGCGTGGCCCCGGCCGGGCTCCGTGTTTCATGTGGATCTAGCGCTGCCTAGACTGGCCCTGGTTGGGGCCATGACAAAATTTCTACCCGGGTTGTTAAACGTGTTATAGCGAGACGTAATATGTACATGACCCCAATATAAATGTTCTTAAAAGGAAGATTGTTATTAAATAGTAATATAATACATAAATAAGAATTTCTTCCTTCAAAACTAACTTTTCTTCTTTCCTATCCTTCTCGTGTTGGATTGGCCTGATTTAGACACTGCTTCTTGCTGGGATTACCGTCTTTCGTTGGGGTCCAGGGATCTTTTCTCATTAATCCACGTTTTCCCTTTCCATATTCTTAATAACACAAAATTCAAAGAATAATAGCACATGGTTAAAAATAGCAGAAATATATGTTATCGATTTTACTACTTTTTAACTACTCAGAGTAGTACAATAAGTCCTGAACTCAATTTAAAAGATTGTATTGACTATTGAAAAGTAGTTAAAAGAAGTAGGATAAGGTAATTGAAACTATTACTTTAGGTAGTAGAATTTACTACATAAAGTAGTTCAGTAGTTCTGTACTTGTAATTTAATTACTTTTTTAAGTAAAAAGAACTACTATGTATTAACTACTACAGAAAAAAATTAATAACAACTACAAAAGTACTTACTTTAACTACTTTTCACTCAGCTATCCTATGGTAGTTCAAGATCTCGGTCACATTTTTTTCAGTGCGCCTTATTGAACTAAATAAAGTAGTTAAAATTTAGTCAAATGTAATAAAGATTTTTTTCAGTGTAGACATTGCTTTAAAACTTGGTATACATGCATTTTAGATAAAAATGAGTTGATTTAAATGTTTTTCTTTTATAAAATCGAAAGTAGGCACGAAAACAATACTTCCCTATCAGGAAGTAAAAGAGGTTACAAAAGCGGGAAATCGGTAACATGGTTTACAGACGAAACCTCAGCTGAACCTTCATTGTCTCCAAGTGAAAGAAATTTTGATAATAGAATAATAATCTTTACCTTTTTCTTTTGAATTTATGCTGCTCTTAGGGCTCTCAGTTAGCGATGCCATTTTTCTCTAAAGAAGGAAAATTGTAAAAGTTTTATTACTTTGTTATATAACCTGAAAATTAGTGACTTTGCTAGTAATAAATATGCAATGGGCACCAGGACATCTTCAAGATGTCTTTATAGAACGTCTTTTAATGTAACAGGTCATTCTGGGACAAGAAATCTTTTTTCTCGAAGACTTAATGAAAACGTGCTTAAGACATTCCTAGGATGACCTGTTTTTACAATAAAGATGTCAAAAAGTTTTTCTTTTAAGATATGTAACTTCAAAATGTGTAATTTATGTCCGAAGGGGCTTACATGGTGAGTTTGGGCTCTTAATGATAGAACGTCCAGCGTCCTTCCGGCAGGACAAAAAGTACTCAAACGAGGACGTTCGAAATCTTGTTAAAAAAATACTTTAGATTTGTCGAAATACAAAGTACAATAGGTCATTTGAAAGGCCTTGAAACCAGCTATAAACGCATGGTATAATAAAGTTTCTAAATTCAACCGTTAAAGTGAGTGAAGCAAAAAAATTAGTCATTTTTTTAAATTGAGTAATTTTTGATATTTGCAATAAAAAAAATATTTTTTAATATTTTTTTTTATATATTATAATAAAAACAACGCTTTAAGTTTATTTTCAATTATTAAAAATACCCTAATATTACTAAAATTAGTAAAAAAATAGTGTAAATTTTTTATTAAAAAAAATTAATAAAATAATTTTTAATAATATCTAAAGACACTATAAAAGTGTCCAAATAACATTATATGTCATTATATATTAATAAAATGTAAAAATAAATTGTTTAAAATTAGTTTTGCTTTTGAGTATTTAGCGCGTCCTACTGGCAGGACAAAATTCTGTCCTGCCGGAAGGACAGCGCAACGTGCGGAGTAGGGTTGCGTCCTGCCGGCAAGACGCACCCGCCTGTTCAAAAGTAATCATTTGAGCGCTTCCAGCAGGACAAGCGCTTGGACGTTCTATCATTAAGGAACTTTTAAGCAAGCTCCAAATTATTTGGGAATTAAAATTCGTGAACTGGGTCACAAATTTTTAGATGGACGAACTTTGTTTGTGTAATTACCATTTTTCTATTAGAAACAATAAGTAAAAAATAAACTTCAATAGTTTTTTGAAATTTTATTGTTTGTTGGACTTTGAATTTATTGTTAAACAAAGTTTTTAGCAAAAATTTTCCCAGTAGAAAATTTGTTAATACTAAAGCTTGACTCAAGCTCTATCCAGTAGTAATTTCCCAGTAGATAGAATTTTTTTAAATCATGTGTGGCGTGAATCTTGATAATTTTTAGTAGGGATATATAGAAGTAATACCACTTCTGACTGTTGTTTTTTATTTCACAATATACTATAATTTGTTCAAGTTATAAACATTTTATTTAAACAAAATGAAATTAATTTAAATTTTCCGCTTTGTATCGAATTATTTTTTAAAGAATGTAACTCTCTACTTTTAATGCCTGACCATATGCAGAAATAAAAATGTGGTTTATGATTTTAAGACGTTTAGATATTTAAGGCGTTGAGCATGTATTTCTTATTGGTAGAAATAACATAACATAATTTCTTATTGCTCAAAATCAGTGGCGTACGAACCGGGGCGGGGGCAGGGGTGGCAGTTGCCCCCCCCCCCCCCGCAGTCACAAGAGTTCATACATATAGATTATATCTATATATATATAGTTTTGCCCCCCAAGAAAATAAATCGTCCCTACGCGCTTGCTCAAAATTATAAGGTGGCAAAAAATGTCTTAAAAACACTATTATTTAAAAGACATTCCCTACGAGTAACATAAGTCTCAGCTACCGACGCCATTACACTTTTTCTATGACAGTTCTTCACGCATGTGCGACGACGCATATGTCTAGACGGTCTAAACAGGACTTGGAGAGTGCTAGTCAGCGACTTTAAAGACGGTAGCACGTGCTTGAAAAATTGCTCGCCTGGAAAATCCCTGATCAGCAACCTATCAGATCGTCCAAATTAGACGGTCTTAATTATGTCTAATCGGGAAATCATTGGACTTAAGACTTTCCCAAGATTTTTCAACCCGAGACGTTTGTGGTTTTACTTGTGGCGCAACATACGTACTATATTAGTCTGGTTTCCAAGCCTAATGTAAACACGCTCATGGCATATCAAATTGGATGCCTAATAATGTGATAATAATGTAAGAATTTTAATTGAGTGTTTTCGTTAAAAAAAATAAATATTAAATATTGACACGCGGTGAGCCGCGTGTCAGCCAGCCACCTAATTTTGCGTTGTATATATATTCTAAAATTTTATTGTTTGTACGAATTTTTCTTTAATAAAAAAGCCTACATAAGCTTACGAATCTGATGGGTAAGCATAACATAACCATAATATAAGTAAGTATATATAAGTACAGTATGGGTTATATACCTAACCTCAATTTCTTATTTCAAACACATAGCTTAATGGTAATAATTACTTGAGCTAAGAAACTACATTTCTTCAAACAGGAAAAAGAATGTACTTGTCCTAGGCAATTATTTCAAGTCAATTCATTTACTGGATTCAATTATCTTTTTATCAGTGTAGTCAATTTCTTCGAATTACCCAACTTGAACAGTCGTATTTAAAAGCTTGATGAAAGAATATTTAAAAAGCTAGTTTTCTAATTTCTTAAATGACCTATTATACTTTGAATTCATCCAAATGCAATTGAGCTACCGTACTCTCTACAACTGAATAAGTGAAATTTCACTTATTCACAGTGATAAGTATACCGCTGGTTCAAAAAGCGAATATACGCTGTGGAATCAGTGAAAAATCACTGGAAAATAAGCGAAATTTCACTGATTCCACAGCGTATATGCGCTTTTTGAACCACTGGTATATACTTATCACTGTAAATAAGTGAAATTTCACTTATTTATTTTTAGAGAGTATCAAAGAAGGGCATATAATTTTTTCTTGGATCTAAGAACGGTGACCTCTGTTCAGTGAAAAATAAAATATCGAATTTTTAGTTTTGTGAAAATAGAAGTTTGTCAAGCATCATAAAGCTCAAATTTTTTTAAAATTCGTAATTTAATTTTTCACCGAACAGGGGCAACTTTTCTCAAGTGCAAAAAAAAATTATATGCCCTTCTTTGATCCGGCAGCTCAAATGGAAAAGTGTTTAAAAAAAAAATTTTCATTCATTGCAAAAACATGTGTCTTGATTTAAGACGTTTAGGTGGTCATTTTTAAGACGTTCATTGCCGTCATAAAATTAGGACCAATAAGAAAGCCTCTTACGTTATTTCCACCAATCAGGAATATCAGGAATACACTCTAAACGTCTTAAATGTCTAAACATCTTAAAATAAGACACCTGATTTTGCAGTGTTTCGATTTTTTATAGCTACTCTTTGATCTAACAAAGCTTCTCTTTCTACATTTTTTTTTATTTTTGATTAAATTTACAATGAATAGATAGGTTAAGAAGTACGAAAAACTGTAGAGAAAAACATGTACTTCAGTTTTGAAAATTAACATAGAAGGCATTTGTGAATCTTACTGTACAAATATAGATACAATTTTGCAATTGCATGATAGCTTTCAATATTTAATATCATAGCAAATGGAGAAATAAAACATTATAAGAACCTTGCTAGAGAGTGGACATTTCTATAAAGAAGGTCCAAATTATGTAATTGGAATAGGCACTGTCTAGACCAGCTGTAATGGTACTAGGAACTGTCATGGCTAATTAGTACAAAGCACAATTTCATGTAAATAAATCTTAAAAGTCTGCTTTTTATTAAAAATTATTTTTGATACATTCATAATGAAAGTGAATAAATATGTATTTATACTTACCGTACCTCGCAGATCATGTTGAAATGAAGGGCAGACAATATCCCACTCTATAAATTTGAATTAGCGAATTCCGTTGATTTACAGTCAAAATTGCAAAGCTGCGAATCAAGGAATGACAATTCGCTGTTTCACACATTAAAAAACGTTGGTCGAGAAATTTCCTTTCAATGTTCAACTGTTGCATTAAATGTGACGCACGCGACAATCTGAAATTGTTAATTTCCTTTTTTTCTAATTTTCTTCTGATCGCTGCGTAAAACATGAAACGCCGAGATGAGCTCGACTCGGA
>WNHD01004865.1:0-12248 GCA_011057455.1 Ganaspis sp. Gsp50 | reverse complement strand
TTTTAAATACTTATCGGCGGTGTTTTTATTTTCAGTTTTGTTCAAATCGACAATATTTATTAATCTAATTATTAAATATAAATAATAAAAACAAGAAGGCAAACAAAACAGCCGTAATGTTGGCCCGAAAAATCGCCCGATGTTTGGCCGACGAGTTTGCCGATATTGGCCCGGTGTTACTCTCCGGAGTTCGGCTGTAATCTGGCCCAATTGTTTGCCGATCATCGGCAAAGTCTGGACCAATATCCGCCCGATGTTCGGCCATTTTGAAAACCCTACATGGGTAGTAAAATGATCTGTACCCTCGAAAAGTGGGTTTTAATTCCATTATCGGATTTTACGTCCATTATTGGATTTTAATGACCTCAAATGAGATTTTAACTCTTTTTTAATGAATTTGTACTGGTGTGTATCAATGTCCTCTTCTAAATTTCTTGTAAGTTTGGAAAATATTATGAATTTTAATTATAGGGGATTATGAAAGTAATGGAGTAGATAATAGTTGTACAAAAAATCATGTGCAAAAGTTATAAATACTTGATTAATTGTCGAAATTAGCAAAACTGATGATCAATATTAAATTCACGAGTTACAATTGTGCACACATTGGATATTGAAATGTTATAACATATACGAAGGAAAGTTTTACATTTGGTAGCTTTTACATTTACTAACGCATTCAGGTATAAAATTATATCAGTACTGAATTATATGCACAAGGCAGTACGTGAAATTTTCAGTAGGATGCAAAATTCAACTCGCAAACATATTAGCAATCCGTAAACATTGCAGTATTTATTTGCATATGCGTATGCATCAAAATTGATAAATATATGTTCGAATAAATATCGCTCTGTCATCAAAATTCGAATGTTTTTTTGACAATTTTTTTTACGAGTTTTCTTTTCGAGTTTCTTTTACGATTAAAAGTTTGCATGTAATAAATTAATAATACATTAATAATAAATTAATAATAAATTAATAATAAATTACTAATAAATTAATAATAAATTAATAATAAATTAATAATAAATTCCTTTACGAATGAACTATTGCATGCAGGTTCTCAATTTCTTGCAAAAGAAGAAAGAATTTCTTTTTTTCTTTTATTTGACAAAAAGGTTGTGGTTGAGAGTCTACAATATTCAAGTAAAGAATAGAATTTGTGCATCTACTAGAATAATAATATACTAAATAGTAAAGAATACTACAGTAGTTTGCAGTTAACCAAACTGGTGGTGTTTAACCAAACCGGTGGTGTTTAACCAAACACAACTGTGGTTCGGTTTACTATCCAAAAAGTCGCAATTATATGATAACAAGCATAGAGAACTTTAAGAGTAACCACAACTATGTGTAACAATGACCATATGTGTAACATCCAAAAATCGTACACGGAAAAAAATGCTCTGTGAAAACTACAGAGCCGCTTTGTAGAACGTACAATAAGTGTGGTTTGGGAAAAACACAAACCTGTTTTTCCCAAAACTATGGTTTGTGTTTTTCCCAAACCACACTTATTGTACGTTCTACAAAGCGGCTCTGTAGTTTCCACAAAGCATTTTTTTCCGTGCAACATCTCCAAACAGTTTTTTCACCACAAAATGATTCTTTTGACGCTATTGACCACGTATTCTTGACTCTAAATTTTATCTACGATATTACTATAGATTCTGCGGTTCACTCTCTAAATCTGAAACAGTAGAAATCTACTAATTTTACAGCTAAAACTGAGCAATTAATTCATTTAGTAAAAATCTGCTGAAAAAAAGTAAAATTCTACTGTAAGTTAGTGAAAAATTGACTAATTCTACAGTAGAATTTCACAGAAAATCAGTTGAAATTTACTAATTGAATTAGTTGCTCAGTTTTAGGTGTGAAATTAGTGGATTTCTACTGATTCAAATTTAGAGAGCAAGTAATTGTAGTTTTTACTCGCGCTTTTTTTCATGTGAAACGACTCCATATAGCTCTTTCTATAGAATAGTTGCACATGAATAACATATAGATGCTGTTATGTTTATATGTAAATATATTGACAACATATATGCAACATATCGACAACATATATGTTTACATATGCAACATATCGACACACAAAAAGCTTAAAAATTATTCCGATTTCAGGCTCAAAATGAATCCATTTCGATTCAAGTGAATAAAAAGAATGAATGCATATATATAAATCGGTCACTTTCAAGATAACGAAATTGTATGCATAAATCGATCAATTACAAGATAACGAAATTACAAGATCTAAATAATATACGAAAAACGATAGATGAATATAGATTCACATAATGATTTTTGATCTACTGGTGCTTTTCTATATTGCTTCACGCACTATAGAAAATTCAGTACTCTGGTACTCTACATATATAAGAAAATTTAGTACTCTGGTTAAGCTATATAGCTATATATATATAAAAAAATTCAGTACTCTAGTTAAGCTATATAGCTATATATATAAAAAAATTAGTACTCTGGTACTCTACATATATAAGAAAATTTAGTACTCTGGTTAAGCTATATAGCTATATATATATATAAAATTTAGTACTTTGGTTAAGTTATATAGCTATATAGCTTAACCAGAGTTGTCGATGCTTTTAGAGCACGATCCCTATTACCAATTAAGAAATTGAGGCGCTAAGTTAGAAATTTGCAAGTCCAGGACAAAGTTGCACGCAAGACAGCTTTAGAATTTTATGTGTATGTAATGCTGGCTGGCACGAGTACCAAGTTTCATACACGCTGCGCATGACGCTTACATGTGTGTAAAGGTATAGACACTTAAACCAATTCCTAGAAATATACACGGGAAGCTTGCAAGCGGGTGGTCAACGCTGCAGCGCATGACGAGCTGCGCTACCACGAGAGGTCGTCCTAGTTGGTTTGTGACGTCAGATGGTTGGCCACGCCTCCAATGGTCGAGAGAAGAGCACCATTGGCTGGCTGAAATGATGGCAGGCGTGTGTGCCAATCGATTGCCGACGGTTCTCTCAAACCCGGTCAGACTGTGCTCATGCGGCGGGTTTCCCGGTCATTTACGGGTGGTGGAGGGGAAAAGTAGGATGGGGCAAGGATGGGGAAGGGGCTCTATGTGGAAGGAGGCGGGCGCCTCGGCATCAAGTGAACGAAACCTACAAAGCCCAAGGCAAAAGCTTGGAATGCTCAGACGGTTCCGTTCATTCGGAGAGAGTGGATATCGTAGTGTTCGCTTATTATAGATCGCAACGCGTAAGGTATACATTCTGTGAAGAGTGTCTTTTACACACATTTGGAATCTTGAAAGCTTGGTTAATTCTCCCATTCTGTGCCGAATTAGTGATTGTTTTTAAATAAATAACGCGTTTTTCGCTAGACTCAGTTACAAAGCGTCAAGTCTTTGGAAACAAAGTGACAGTGCGTCAGTTGTTGTTCGGACCCCGTGAATAAAGGTCGTGACCAAGGTGAATGACAAAGTTTGAAGGGAATTGCTCCCTCAGCAGCGAAAGTGATTTGTTTTGCTGTGATTCGTGAGTGTTGGTACCGCGGATTCGAAAAACCTTGGAGAACCTGATCGATGTTAGATATCGTGACCTGAGAATCCCGAATGCTTGTGAGTAGACGGGATTAGTTGTGTTCTTGACCCGAGTGTGTTTAAAAAAGCCAGCAAACTGTACGGCCACAGGGAGGAAGACATGCTCACGATGGAGTCGGACTTGAAGGGTGGCAGTTTGCATGCGCAAATGCCCCCACATACCCATCACGGTCTCTCGCCAATGGGTCATCATACCGCCGGGTCACCCTACGGAAATTTAGGGCCCCTTGTCCCAACTCCTGCTTTGTCAGTCAGCCCTCCAAGCACTGCCGGACTCGGTGGACTGGGCATGCAGCATCATCATCAGACCCAGCATCACTACGGTGCAATGCAGCCTGCTCAACAACAGCAGCAGCAGCAAGTGATGCACAGTCTCGCTCAACAGAATTCCGCTGCCCAGCACCATTCCCAACCACAGCAGCAGTCCCAGCAACATCAAACTTCAAACAACAATAACAACACCAGCAAGACCAACAACAACGATCGCGTCAAGAGGCCAATGAACGCCTTCATGGTCTGGTCCAGAGGTCAGCGTCGCAAAATGGCCCAAGAGAACCCCAAAATGCACAACTCGGAAATCTCCAAGAGGCTCGGTGCCGAGTGGAAGCTTCTCAGCGAAACGGAAAAGCGACCATTCATCGACGAAGCTAAACGACTCAGGGCTGTTCACATGAAGGAACACCCCGACTACAAGTACCGTCCGCGTCGCAAGACAAAGACCATCAACAAGAAGGACAAGTTCCCTCTCGGTGGAGTTGTTTCCGGAGTTCCAGGAATGATGGGGGTTGATCAGCGACAAGTTGGAAACGTCTCAGGACCACAGCAGCCACAACTCGCTCGAGATGTTTACCAAATGACAAACGGCTACATGCCCAATGGTGCATACATGATGCATGATGCTGCGGCCTATCAGCAACATCCTGCTTACGGTAGTCATGTGGCTGCCAATGCTGCTGCTGCAGCCTACTCCAGGTACGACGTGGCCCATCACATGGGAAGCGGAGGAAGTCCCACTCCTGTCGGCACTTACGTCAATGGATACGGAGGATATGGCCCTGGTTCCATCGCCGGAGGTTCTCCCTCGCCTTATCACCAAACTCAACCTGGATCCCAGATGTCCAGCCATAGTCCGAGCGGAAGCAGCATAAAGTCTGAACCCACGAGTCCTGCCAGCGGCGGAATTCACACCCCAACTCCTACTGGTCCCACGTCCTCGATAGCACCTGTCGGAGTCAAAAGAGAGTACATGGGACAGCAACCACACACACCTGAGATTAGGAACATGATCAATCTCTATCTCCCAGGAGTGCACGATCACAATGCTGTTCATCAAAATCCCATTTACGCTACTGGACCACCAGCGGATTCTTTGTCTCAGCACCACACACCCTTACCGCCTCTATCACACATGTAAGATACTTTTCATCTTTTTCAACATTTTCTTCATTATTCCTAAGAGAGACATCCCTTGCGGATTTAATGTGGACCTCAAGTTTCCAACACTATCAATAAGTCCGTAGACAAGAAATATAATTTTTTTTCGTAAAAGAACAAAGTTGTATGAAAAAATTAAACGCAAATTGTAGGCTGCAATTTTTTGAAAAAGTGCCAACAATTTGTAGGAAAACAATCTAAAATTTGTAGCAAGAAAGTACGTTGCAATGAAGAAAGAAAAAAGAAAGAGAAAACTAAAGAAAGTACGTTGCAATAAAGAAAGGAAAAAGAAAGAGAAAACTAAAGAAAGTACGTTGCAATCAAGAAAGAAAAAACTAAAGAAAATACGTTGCAATAAAGAAAGAAAAAAGAAAACAAAACTAGAGAAAGTACAAAGAATTGTAGGAAAAAAATCAAGTACAGTCAACTCTATGAATAGTGCCAGTAAAACTCTACTAATAGTAGCACTTTTCTTTTGTTCTCTCTGGAGCGTCCTTTCTGCAAATCTACGGCACTATACGTAGAGTTGACTGTAGAAACAAAAACGAAATTCCATGAAAAAGTTCGCTACAAATTGTATGGTATACACAACTTTTTGGAAACAATGGAAACATTTTTCTTGAACACAAATTTGTTTAGTCCAAGAAAATTGGTTTTTTTGTGTATCTATAAAAAAGTTGTCTTGAGCTGCAAGAAGTTGTACTGGGTACTGAGAATGAAAAATATTGTAATAACATTTTTGATTGATGCTTTGAAATTTTGGGTGTTTGAAACTTTTGGTCCACATGATCTTTCACCGAGCTTTTTGAACGATTGTGATTAAGTTTTCTTGTACGATTGAATTGCTTTTTAAATTGTTGAATCGGAATATTTAGAAGAGGGGACATTATGATGTAAAATCAAGTTCCGCATTTCTAGAGGTAGTTAAGTTTAATTTAACCTAACGATAAAAAAAACTATATCATTTCTGCTAATGTAAAGTCTTTGTATCATTTTTGTTAATATAAAATCTTTACCATCTTGATAAATAATACAAAATCTTTTCTAATAATAAAAAATTGATTAATAAAATACAATAATACAAAGTTTTGATAAATAATACAAAGTTTTGATAAATAATACAAAATTTTGATAAATAATAGAAAGTTTTGATAGATAATAGAAAATTTTGATAAATAATACAAAGTTTTGATAAATAATACAAAGTTTTGATCAATAATACAAAGTTTCCATTAATAATACAAAGTTTCGATCAATAATACAAAAACTCGATCAATAATACAAAATCTTTGTCAATAATACAAAATCTAAATATCACATTTCTGCTGATGTAAAATTCAATCTATAATTTCCGCTAATATAAAATATTAATCTTCAACTTCGGTAATGATCTGTAATTTTGTTTGTAGTTCAAAAGCAAAAAGAAATTTTGTGATGATGATCTTGTAATAATAACGTTGTTCAGTCTCTCATTCATCTTTGCATGAAAAAATAGTTTATAAGAATCTTTGAACAAATTGATAGTTAAAACCGATGATCCAGTGTAAGGGGGTTCCCAAAAATTAAAATCCCCAAAAACACGATATTCTTAATATCAACGTTTTTGTTTGCCGTCAATATTATCAATGTTTGCTTTTTGACAAATAATTGTTTTCTTGATAAATAATTGTTTTCTTGACAAATAATTGTTTTTTGGACAAATAATTGATTTTTTAACAAATAATTATTTTCTTATTCACACTTTCCTCTAGTGGTCGCTCTTTTGATGTGCTTGTATTTCGTTATTTATTTATTCATCTTTTATTTATTTATATCAATTTTTCTTTATTCATATCAACTTATTTATTTGTACTATTCTTTCTTCGTTCATACTAACTTTTATTTATTCTTATTTATTCTTATTTAATTGTATTTATTCGTATACTTCGTATTTATTCTCATTTATTTATATTAACTTTCATTCGTTCATATTAACATTCTTTTGTTCATTTTAACTTATATTTTTTTGTTTTAATTTTTGTCCATTTTAACTTCCATTTCTTTGTTTTAACTTTTGTTTGTTTTAACTTTTATTTGTCCGCGTAAATTTTTATTTGTTCATGTTAATTTTCTTTTGTTCGTATTAACTTTTATTTATTTACGTGAAAGTTTTCTTATTTCTATCAACTTTTACTTACCAAACTATCTTTACATATGCCTTTAAAAATTGAACCTTTTGCCTTCAATTTTATTTATTGCTTGAGGAAATATCGAACAGATCGAAAGAAAAATTCTTTGAGCTATCATTTCCTTCCTTTCTTTAGCCACTTTAGATTTTTTGTCCCTTTCATTGTTTTTAGAACTCTTCGGGCTTTTGTTCCCACTTTCAATCTTCTAGTTTTTTTAAACATTCAATCAATAAAATATAGAAGATTGAAAAAGGAACCGATTCACTCTTTATCGTCACTTTTACTTAAAAACTTGCGTCCCTGCATTTTGGTAAAATAAAATTTCTTTGATTCTAAAAAACTTACTATTCCATCAGAAATTATTTTTCGTATAACTTTGTGCTTAAAACTCGACTTTTTCCTCACTCTTGTGCGCTAAAAGTACTTTTTACGCATTCTAGTGCATTAAAAATACTTCTTACGCACGCTAGTGAATTAAAAGTATTTTTTACGCACTCTAGTGCATTAAGAATACTTTTTACGCATTCTAGAGCAATAAAAGTACATTTTACACTCTCTGGTGCGTTTAAAGTACTTTTTACGCACTAGTGCGCAAAAACTCGAGCTTTTACGCACAGCAGAACAAAAAAATGTCTCTTGCTCTTCCGAATCGAATAAAAATGAAATCACTAAGAATAAAAAAAGAAACGAAACGTAGCTCAAATCTTTCGATGATTTCACATCATGATTTTACTACTCAGGTTTTTTAAACCCGGGTCGCAATTTTATGACAGAAAGAAATATTTCTAAATTCGTTAAAAAATATTTGCAAATTCTTTGAAAAGCACATACAAATTTTTGAAAAAGCAAATGCAAATGTTTGCAAAAACACATTGCAAATTCTTAAAAAAGCACATGCAAAAGTATCAAAAAACGCTTAAAAACATTGTATAAAAAAAATAACAAACGTACATATTTGTTCAATTGTATGTCCAATTGGCATATGTTTTTTGTATATGTAAAGCTTTTATTTGGCCGGCAGTATAATGTAAAATGAAATTGAGAGTTGATTTTAAAGGTAACTGTTCAGGTAGATGATTGGGAAGATTGAAAGGAAGATAAATAAGATTTGGGTCGAGAAAGGGTGAAATTGAACAAAGAACCCCCTTACACGAAAGGTTTTGCAAAGAGGGCTGATTGGATCATTGGATATCGGTTCCTATATAGATTTAATTAAATATATTCTCGCGCTAAAATCGAAAAAAATTGTTCGCTAACGTAAAAATCACTAACCTCGTAGGATTATAACTTAGAGAGGATGGATGGATGAACAAGGCCTGTGACCCAGAGTGACTCAAACGGACCGAGAGACAAAGCAAATGTGAAACGAGCTTGCACGTGGGGGCCTGCGGGAACAAAGCTTTCTGCGACTTCGGAAATTTTCATGGGCATGGAGGACACGATAATCGACAAGGAGTCATCACACGAAATCCCTACGCCTTTCTTCAACACCTGCCCTCACCATCACCGTAAAAACGACCAACATTTTTCTCAACCAAAACAAAAAAAAATTTACTTTGCACACATGTACATGATTTTGATTCCGATCTCGCAGCGAAGCGACGCTTCTGTCACCCCCCACGTTCTTCTCGTTTCGTCAGGATTGTCCCTCTCGATTCAGAGAAAGAGCGACGGCGGAAAGTGAAAATTTTTTTCAAACTTAGCTGGAGCAGGTCGATTTCTTTTCAGTGGAAAATGTGCAAGTTTTATTAAAGACGGTTTGTAAATGCTCGTTCTACATCTGTCAAACAATATGCTAATGTTTCGAATTTTTGTATTATTTCACAACTTGGTTTCAACAGCTATTTTTTACATAGAGGAAGATTATTTCACACGATTTGGAAATAATTTTTAATTGGGATCATTTTCAAAAAATGCTTCACTTTTGGCCAAGTTACAGGTTCTTTCCGTCATAAGTTTATTGTTTCAGTTTAAAGTACATTTTGTCCTTTGTAAATTCGGTTTTAAGTACATTCTTCCTATCTTAAGTAAATTCTATCTTAAGCAGATTGTTTCTCAAGCAATTTTGCCGCAATTTTGTCATAATTTTATTTTCAATTTTGGTGCAAGTAATTTTATTTTCATCAATTTCAAGTAATTTTATTTTCATCAATATTGCAAGTAATTTTATTGTCACCAATTTCGAGTAATTTTATTTTCACCAATTTCAAGTAATTTTATTTTCACCAATTTCAAGTAATTTTATTTTCACCAATTTCAAGTAATCTTATTTTAATCAAGTTTGTTGCAAGTAATTTTGTGTCAAGCCTTTTTAAGAAACAATTTTGTAAGAAGCAATTTTGGCTGAAGCAAATCTGCATTAAGTGGATTCTCTCTATCTTAAGTAAATTATTGTTTTCACTCTAAGTTATTATTTCGACCATAGACTTAAATGCTGTAAATTACGTTTTGATCGGAGTTATTGAAAAATAGGAAATTTGCCGAATTTTTGAAAACGACCCATGTAAGAAGTGCTCAGTGATTCGTTGACGAGTATACGGGTAGACTCGTTCTCCTCAAGTAACCACTGTGATAAAATAATCGTGTATAAGTTCTGAGAGAGAATGAGTACGTGAATGAGAGGGTGAATGAGAGAATGGGCGATTTAGAAAAACGATTAGCGAATTTTCGGATTCCAAGTACAAAATATTTCAATTTAGTAATTGGCCATTTTTCACCCCTCCGCCTTGTAAATAAAGTGCACATAAAGATTCATAGATCTATATATGATTAGATAAACACTAGATATAAATAAATCTATAAATATTATATATATGTAATGAAAAGTAAATATTATATATATAATGAGGTATTATATATATAATTAAATATATATATATATATAATTAAATATATGTATAATGAAATATATGTATAATGAAATATATATGTATAATGAAATATAAATATAAATGTATATTGTTACTTTCAAAGCTGTAAATAGTCAAATGAGCGCGAAATTTAAAAAAAGGCCATAATAAGCAAATTGGAGAGCATAATGTCGGTATTGAAATTATATTATTAATTTTAGGAAATCGCGAACGTCATTATTGAGATAAAATAATGTCGCTTTTAGACTCTTTGTACATAGTCGACTTTATCGTTTCAATACCGTGATTCAAGTAATAAAACGAAATCAGTTTATTGATAATTTTCTTACTACGGCTTTAACGGTTATATTATTATATTATTATCTTTATATTAATTCTTTTTATTACTATCACCACTGCAGTGCCCTTCAAATATAAGTATTATCAGTGGTGTAGCTTGGAAACTTTGTTCCTTTTTTTAATATTTACTTTTCATAAAAAAAATACAAAAATAACAAAAAATTTCGAAAATTACGTTATCCTGGAAAATTGGACTCGAAAAAAAGAGATAGATTTCTTTTTCTTTATCTCTTCTTCTTCATCATCATCATCTCTTCTTCTACATCTCTTCTTTTACATGTCTTTCTACATCTCTTTTTCTACATCTTCTTTTCTACCTCTTCTTCTTTAAGAAATCTAACTCTTCTTTTTTACAAAACATTTCTATTTTCCAGAATAATTC
Organism: Ganaspis sp. Gsp50; assembly: GCA_011057455.1. Taxonomy (NCBI): domain Eukaryota; kingdom Metazoa; phylum Arthropoda; class Insecta; order Hymenoptera; family Figitidae; genus Ganaspis; species Ganaspis sp. Gsp50. The sequence goes on along the minus strand of WNHD01004865.1, from coordinate 1,472 downwards.
GTTTAAATGAATAAATCGTTGAAGAGCTTTAAAGGAGAGATTCTTTTTGCAAAAAATCTTCTTTGAAGGAAAGTCTTTAGATGATTGTCCTATCTACACCACTGAGTATTATTATCATTATGATTAGTTAGCGCTTTATTATAATTAGTGTTTTCCCGTCCTCGTCGAATTATATTTGGTTTGATTGACGCTTCTGTTCTTATTTTTGGAATTGCGAACTTCCGATTTTTTGGCAATGATAATTTGGATGACGCTATTCTGAATTAACTGCAACCGACAGAGCTTATGTTCGACGCGAGAATAAACGTACTTTGGACGGCCGCTGCATCTTTTTAGCACTTTGGCATTCGTTTCTTCGCACCACTGATTTATTATTGAAAAAACATTTAATGCCCTAGTGTCAAAGGGACAATATTTATTTAAAAATTTACAAATTTCTTTGCTTTGAAAAAATTGTTCTTTGACTTGGTGCAAAAATAAAATCAATTAATTCATCCTTTAAAATACTATAAATAGTTTTAAAATCTTTAAAATCATTTTTTATGAATAAACATTTTTTCTATTCTACGAGAAATTATGATAATTACTAATTATAATTGTAAGAAAAATAAAAGTAATTGACATACAAGAAGTGTAAAAACAACGAATCGAAATTGTAAATAACAGGATAAAAATTGTATAAATGTCGTTTACAATTTTGAATTCTGTGTTGTGGCACAATTTAAAACAAAAGGTGTCTGAAGAAGCGAATGTTGCGTTTTAGTTTTCAACACTGACATAAAAAATCTGTTTCCTGTGATCTCGATTTCACGCTTAATTTTCTGTAAATTTTTTAGTTCTTAGCGTTTTATTATTAAAATAATGTTTATACTTGTCTTGATGTTAAAGAAACACACACACACGCATATATCACACGGAAAAAAAGAAAATAAATGTTATCATGTAGATTTGTATATAATATTAATATGGAAAATTAGAGAAGTGTAAGACGGGGACTTTACATGTATATAAAAATGTTTCACAGCAGAAACGAGCACTGCAAAACACATTCAAATATATACAAAGGAAATCAGCATTAATTCATTGTTTTCAATTCGAGCACCTATTCGATCCATTTTTCCTTATAAAAAATCACCAAAATTACTTTCTAAGCTGCTTTATAGTTTTCGATTTTTACAATCTTTTCAAACAATAAGTACTTTTTTTTAAAAAAAAGTTAGCTTTTAAATTTTAATTTTTGTTACTTCATTATTTGTTATTTGAAATTTTTCTTAGACTTTTCAATTTTTAAATGATTTTCAGTTTTCAAACATTTTTTAGTTTTTAAATACTTTTTAGTTTTCAAATACTTTTCAGTTTTCAAATACTTTTTAGTTTTCAAATACTTTTTAGTTTTTAAATACTTTTTAATTTTTAAATATTTTTCAGTTTTTAAATACTTTTTAGTTTTCAAATACTTTTCAGTTTTCAAA
>WNHD01004864.1:0-10774 GCA_011057455.1 Ganaspis sp. Gsp50 | reverse complement strand
TATCACGTCAATATCACTGTAACATCAACCGGTAATATTACAAATCTTACCAATTGATATCACCGTGATATTCCTGTAAGATCGCGTGCTGCTTGGGCACATCAATCGTGTATTTCTGTTTCTCGAATCCTTTTAGAAATATGCACGACTAAGTTACATCAATTATTTTTCCATCAAATTACGTAGTTATAAAGATTTTTCCAACTTATTTAAAGATTTCATTAAAAAAACATATTAAAAATATGGTTAAAAAATCATATTAACATAATGATTATAAATTACCTGCCAATGAACTATTTAAAATAGCAGCATGATAGGCACTTATACCATGAATATTTCTGTGTGTCAAATCGGCTCCTTTCGATAAAAGTTCATAACAAACATGACGATGATCTCCGTGTGCTCCATAAATTAAAGGAGTATTCCCCTCCTAAAATAAAATGTTTAGTTTAATAAATGAAATCATTTATTAAACAAAAATCTCACAAAATCTCAATTCCAAAACATCATTTCTTATTTGTAAGACATTTTTTCTCATGCTTTGATGAAAAAAATATTTACAGCATACCTCTTCGTAGAGATTCGGATCAGCTCCATAACTTAATAAAAGTTTGATGACATCGTGATGACCATAAGCTGCTGCTAGATGTAATGGAGTTTGTCCTTGATTTCCACGACAATTTTTATCAGCTCCTGCATCTAAAAGTTGACGAGCACTACCCAATTGTCCGTACCCAGCAGCCCACATTAAACCAGATAAACCTTGTTCATCTAGGGCATCGATTGAAGCTAAAATTAAAAGAGAATGCACAATTAATTGCTGGTTAAAATAGAAGCACGTTGCTGGTATTTTAATTATTTTTCACTTTTTTATTTACTTTGAATTTTATTGTTCTTTAACGTTAAAAGTAATTTATTTTTATATAATTATCTTTGACCTTACCTACGCAAATATCATCTGGTGTAAGTTCTCCTTGACCAGCTAGAGTAAAAAATGTTATATCCTTTCCTACATAAAGTTGTGGAATTTCTGTTTGAGTGTTTCCTCTTTGTAGATTGGTCAGCAATGTTGGAGGCTATTGCAAGTAAAACATACATCACTAATGTTTCAAAAAATTTGGGTTTTATTATTAATTTAAAAGATTTAAACTGACTTTATAAGGCTGAAAAGCACTAGTTCGAGTAGCATCTTGCCATGCTCCAGGTGCCCAATGCCATTTTGTTTCAAGTGGTTCGGATTTGCAACCAACATTTACATGTCCTGGTTTGCAAATTAATGGTCTTGGTCGAATACCAATTGAAACTTTGCTGTTTTCATTTTGAGAATCGTCTTCCAATTTGATAGCATTTACTTCGTCCTCTTCTTTCATCTCTTGGAAAATATACAAAATTAGATGTATTTTTCAAATATGTTTATTAAAACATATATTATTCAATTTTATTTTTTTAAACATTTTAACAGATAACATTTTAATTTTAATTTAATAAATTTAATATTTTTTTATTTCATTTTTATTTAATAAATTAAATAAATATATAATAATAAATAATTCATTTATTAAACAACAAAAAATGTTATTAATAATTGTCCTAATTTTACAAAATATATAAGAAATTTTAATATAATATCAAACTCGATAACGTTTGTAATATAAAAGATTAATATATAAATAGATTTGTAATATTAAAAAGATAATTAATAATAAAAGTTATGTTAATTAACAATACAAAATATAAACATTAATTAAAACTATATTTATAACCTTCTCGGGAAAGAGGAAAAATTTTCTTACTTTCAAAATTCGAGACAAAATTAAGATTCGTATTTTTCTACAAAGATCATACAGTACCTATTATAAAAGTAACAATTAAAAGTATTTTTATGTGTATTAAATAACTTTAAATCACGACAGTTGACAACAATTACATTGTTTGTGTCACGTTTGTGTTTATAATTTTTGAGAATGAAGTTAGTATGAAAAGATGGCGCAACTGTCGAAAATCGATATTTACATTTACTGCTCACTTCAGGCATATTTACCACGTGTACAGAAGACAGGTTATTTTACTTTGTGTTTGTTAAACAATTTTGCAAGAAATAATAATTACTTTATTATAAATAAAAAGTTCAAAATGCCGAAAGTACGAAGAGAAAAAGAATCTCGCGTCCACAAGGAAGTCGCTAAACAGGGTTTGTATATTTCTTACAAAAAATGTTATTTAACCTCCTGGTTTATATTTGAATTGTATTTGCTTTAATATTAAACTTTCGAAAAATTTTGTAAGTTTTACATACATGAGTTTTACCTTTTACCTACAATTTGTTTTTAAAAAGACTAAATATCTTTGAATCTTCTTAACTTAGTTTTCTTGTAATATCATATTCAAAATAATGAAGTAAGTAGTTTGAATCTAAAATAAATACTGTAGAATTTTATTTGATGGATAATGTAATAATATATAATAATAATAATAATAATGAATAATACTATATTTTTCAGGAATAATGTTTAACAAGGATTTCGGTCAGCATATTTTGAAGAATCCGATGATAATTCAAACTATGGTAGAAAAAGCAGCCCTTCGACCAACAGACGTAGTTTTAGAAATTGGTCCAGGAACAGGAAATATGACAGTGAAAATGTTGGAAAAGGCAAAGAAAGTAGTAGCCTGTGAAGTAGATCCTAGAATGGTTGCTGAATTACAAAAAAGAGTTCAAGGAACTCATCTTCAATCGAAGCTCCAAATTATGATTGGCGATGTTCTTAAAACACAGTTACCATTCTTTGATCTCTGCGTAGCTAATATCCCATACCAAATTTCATCACCACTGGTATTTAAATTACTACTTCATCGACCCTTTTTTAGGTAATTTACTATTAATTCAAAAACAAAAAAAATCTGCCAGTTTTTCCAAATCTCTTTAATTCTTTTAAATCATTTATTTACTCTCGCTTATTTTTTGCAGATGTGCAATTCTCATGTTCCAGAGAGAATTTGCAGAACGATTAGTCGCAAAACCAGGAGACAAGGTTTATTGCCGACTCAGTGTAAATACACAATTATTGGCCAGAGTAGATATGATAATGAAAGTAGGAAAAAATAATTTCAGACCACCACCTAAAGTAGAATCAAATGTTGTTAGAATAGAGCCACGAAATCCACCACCTCCCATAGATTATAGAGAATGGGATGGTCTCACTAGAATTGCATTCGTTCGAAAAAATAAAACACTTTCTGCTGCTTTCAAACAATCTACTGTTCTTGCTGTTCTAGAAAAGAATTACAAAATCCATTGCAGTTTACAAAATAAGGTAGAAACTGTTTTTACAACAAAAAACTAGTCTTTAACATTTTTTTTAAATTATCGTATTCGTTTATAATTCGTTTCTTACAGGCTGTTCCAGACAACTTTGATATAAAAGAGTTGGTAAATGATATTTTAAAAGATGCGAAAGCAGAAGAAAGTCGAGCAAGAACGATGGACGTTGATGATTTCAAAGCGTACGTAAGATTTAAAAAAATAGTGGATACATTTAGCCAATTCATAGACATTACAGAGACTATATTTCAAACATTTTCGTTTCTTCTTTAATTAAAATATTCTAGTTGCATCACTTTTGCTTGACCATAATCATCAATCACAAATTCTATCAAGTACATATTATAAATATTAATTATTATTATTATAAATAAAATATTTTCGATGTAAATAAAAGTTAAAAAATAATGTTCGGTTGTTTTTTGTAATGTTTGGTTTTGTTTTTGTTTCAGATTGCTGTACGCGTTTAATGTTAAAGGTATTCATTTTTCTTAAATTTCGTTTGAAAAGGAAAACTTTTACGTACTTGATTCTAATGTAAATAAAAATGTACAAAGCTAATTTAATTTTGTAACAATTACAAAAAATATACTTTTTGTCCCAAAATATTGTTTGCTGTATACAATAATAAATAACAAAAATATTTTTTTTATTTATTTATTACATAATTATATGATTAAAACGCGGAAGAAAGTACAGAAAATAAATGTAAATTCACAATAATACAAATTGTGAAAGTAATAATTATCTATTATAAGTAAAAACAATCTTATTCACCCTCACAAATTGTTCAGATCGCAGCAATACGAAATCTTGAAGTCTAATTTTTATTCTATAAACAGTAAGTCAAAATGTTTAATTTACACTGTACACAATTTTCTGGTACTATCTAAAAAAAAAGTATACAAAGAAAATTCCAATATAAAGAAACAATAAAAATGACAATTACATCAGAATTCCAGATCAAACGTGCAAAGGACTTATCAATAGGATTTCTCAACAGTATAACTAAAATACATACACATTTTTCTTTTCCTCTTGTTTCAACCTTTAGAATCAAAATTATTGTTCAATTAAATAAATACTGAAACTTCTAAATTTTCCCAGAAAATTTGATTAAATACATTATAATTATAACGGCATAAATCAGAAGTGAATAAATTTACTTTATGTTTGGAAGTCTATTGTGATTGAATGTGTGGCCCTTTTCTTAGATTTTGGTCTCGAGTTACTTCGAGATCGTCGACGCTTTGAAGTTTTACTTTTTTTATGCGACTTGTGCTTATTTTTTGATCTTGATCTAGAATTGCTTTTTGAATCGGAATGTTTCGAGGTTGATGGTGCATCATTTAAAGAACTCGTTGAGCTTTCTTCCATGGAGAGGTAAAACTTGGATGATGATTTATCCGATTTGTGGTTTCGTTTATCTTTGTGCTTGGACTTCTTTTTACTACATCGATTATTATCAGAACAAACACTACACTGGCTTCGTGATCTATAATATCTGTGTTGTTCTAAATCTTCAGCACTACGATCAGTACTACTTTCTTCATATCGAATTACTTTTTGTTCCTCTGTTTCTGTACTTGTTTCGTTACAACTGTTTTGTGGGTCAGATTTATCTTGCACTCTTTCCGCTTCATTATTTACACATGGATTAAAATGAGGTAATTTTAATTTATTTTCTCCAGTTCCATCCGGTGTATCACTTTCACTTGAATTTTCAATTTTTTTGGATCGAGAGTTACTTTTTCCTGATTTTCGTGAATTCCGACGAGTTTCTCGTGTCTTCTCTTTGGACTTTGAAGAACTTCTGCTTCTCGTGGAACTTGTGTCGCTGGTACTTGTATAAATTCTTTCTAATTTTTTCTGATTAAAAGACTCCCATTCGGTATCGCTTTCACTACTAGACAATGAGGTATCACTATTTGAACCTGAAACTTCTCTTCTCTTTGATTTATTTTTAGAGGTTTTCTTTTTAAATTTCTCTGAATTAGTACCTGAAGAAACCGATACACGCCTGCGTTTAGTTTCTTTTTTGGGAGCTCGCTTTGTATGTTTTGAATCACTATCACTTGAACTGGAAAATGTATTTACGGATAATGATCTCTTTGTTTTAGTATTCTTTTTGGTTGTAGGTCGTTTATATTTTTTAGCTTGAAGATTCTGTGACGATCGTTTTGACTTTTTACTGCTAGCCTTATGTTTTCTCTTGGGAGAGTAATCACTATCTGAATCAGAAGTTTCACTGTAGGTAGGGGAGGATAAAATTTCCATCATTTGTATCGGAAAAGTAGAGTCCACTTTTCGAACTCTTCTAGAATCCTGCGAGGTGCTCGGCTCGTTTTCGTCAATGATTATTGGTAACGGAAGAGTTCTAAAAGGAAAAAATAAATCGTTTTAAATTTGCAACAATAAAAATTTCAATTTTGACTAAAAATTACTTTTTAGAATCAAATGGCTACATTTTAGATTACTTTTATTTATATATAGAAAATATATCTATTAAAATTACATACTCGTTGATTTCGATAGTTTGTGAATTTGGTTCTTCCGTTTCTGAATTTGAAAGGTCTATAATTTCTGGAGTTCTCTCATGACGAGGTTTTACGTATCCAATGACTTCACATTCGTCGTCCGAACTAGATGAAGACGAAGAAACTAAGACAACGTCAGGTACAGTGGTGATAGGAACATAAGGATGAAAAGCACGTCCTAAAGTGCTTGGGCCTTAAACAAAAGAACTCATGTTAGATAAAAATCAACAAAACATTTACAATAAAAACAGTATTAACTGAACGCCTTATAATTATTTTATTTGAACATTGATTGCTTACCAGGCATGTCAATTGAAGGCATTAAGGTTGAAACTCTAAAATTAAATCCCCGACGATCAACAGATTCGTCCACGACACGAACGTCTGAATCGTCAGATGTAGAGGTGCTGCTGCTAGAACCCGGTGATAAGATTCGTGGTCCATAATCATTTGAAAAATCATGTCCATTTCCTATATATACAACTGATTGATCGTATCCAACCATATCAAAACTAGTGCGTGCAAAATTTGCAAGCTCATGAGTAAAGTGATCAGTGTGAACTCCGAAGTAAGGGCGAATACGATTCCGAAATTCATCACTTCGAATATAGTACCTAGTTAGAGCATCTGTTATTATTCCTAAGACATAAGCTACGTGAGGTGAGTTATTGTTCAGAAGAACTTGAAGTTCCCGATTCAACCATGGAATAAGGCGATTTATTTCTGATGGATGTCTTCTGCAAAATAAAATACGACATGAAGAAAAAAACAAGAAAACAAAGAAACAAGAAAAGAAAAATAAAATTCAAATCAAGATATAAAAACATTTATAAAAAACAACACCAAGAACTTCAAAATATCAGAAATTTGCTGCAACTCTGATTTATTGAAAGAAAAAAAAGGAAACAAAATTTAATTTACTCTTGCCTGTAAAATTAACTAGAATGTAAGTTTGAAAATAATAAAATTACCTGTATAATTCGGGACTGCACTCTCGGAATCTGCCAAAGACATCGCTTAATGGAGTAGCCCAGATTCCAATTCTGTAGACATTTCGTCGAAAATCAGAAGGATTTATTTGTCTGCGTCTAAGTTCGTCCCGAGATAATTGTGGTGCAATACTAGGCAGTTGTTCTCTTCTCGCAACTTGGTGAGGATTCAATATCATTCCCAAACGACGACTCGGATTTCCCAAAGTAGATCTTTAACAATCAAATCAATCAATTGTATCAAGTTAAATTTATATGGCAAAGAAAAATTTTGTACAGAAAAATGTTCGTCACACATTTTGCATTCAATACATGCAAAATTGAAAAAATACCTGTACATAAAACGACGAATTCCAATGTCCCAATTACTGCCAAGAGCGCTAACACCGACAGTTCCAACGCCAACATTTCCAACAATATCGAAATTCACATCTAAGGTGGCTGTAGCAACCTGTGATGCCAATTCTCTGGGTACGTGATACTGATCATAATCCTCTTCAGATCTGACATTGTGAATGATAGATTTAAAGGTTTGCTTGCAAAGGGGGCACTCAGTTTTAATTTTGGACCATTGAAGTAGACATGTAAAACAAAATTGATGTAAACAACTATCCGTAAAAGAAGTATTGACAAGTTTTCCTAAACAAATGCTGCAATTCGGAGGCGGAGAAGCTGCACCGTCGCTTCTTTCACTCGTATCGGGAGTTTCTACTGTTCCCTCTGCTTTAATAGGTTCCTCAGCAACAGCTGTTGTTGCCTTCCTCTCTGTTTGTTCCTCCATTTTTAATTTAGTAAGTAAAGGACATGCTGAAAGAATTATTTCGTTTCATTATTCACATCTTTTCAATTTCAATGAAAATATTCTTTTTTATATCACCCACAAATAATTATAATTTTAATATACACAAGGCCAACAACCAAACCAATATACAATTCAATTATTTTTTGTACATTTCTTTTTGGAAAAATTATTCGAAATTCCACAATCTTTAAAATTTTAAATAAAAGTAATACTTAAAGCTGATACTTAAAACAATAAAATCCTCACAGATCCTCATTAGTATACAATAAATCACGTATATTGAAACAAAATATGCATTTTCAAATTCAACTTAGTTCTTTAACTAAATTCTTAGAAATTAGAAAACTAAATTCTTAGAAATTAGAAAACTAAATTCTTAGAAATTAGAAAACTAAATTCTTAGAACTTATGAAAACAATTACTTTTCATATATTTCCAATAAATACAACTTATTTTTAAAAAGCAAAGAAAAGTATATAAATTATTGATTATTAATTGTCCTGACTTCTTCAAATATACTTAATTACTATTAATACTAATGTCCAATACACACGTCTAATATGTGTACTGAAAATTAGTATCATCAATAATTAAGTTGACTTATAAAGTGACAAAAAGCATTTGCATTCATTTTAAATAGTGACACTTTTCATGAAAGAGCCCAAGTCCTATAACAAAATTCATTTCAAAGAAGTGTAATTTATTAATGAGGAAATATAATTTGAAATGATTCTTTTGATAAGAGTAGTTCTATTGAGATACAGTCAATATGTCGTCAAACTGGATAAAACACCACATGCATCAGTTCCTTCAATTATCAAACGAGATTTACAGATAGTGGAGTAGTTTCGTTCGAAATGGCGAATAATCTGAATTCTCAATAACTTTCTTACTCACGAATCATTATAGAATAAGAGTTGAAAATTTACTTGGTTCAGGAAAACGTTGTTTAAATTTAGCATTTAACAGGAAAAATAAGGACAGGAAGGTAATAATATAAATTTTACGAAAAAAGATAGCATTCACAATAGACATCTACTATTGTCAACGAAAGGGATATGGGACACAGGTTGGAGTAGAAGTCATAAATTGTTAAAATCATACCAAAACACTTAAAGTTCTAATTTTCTCGTAAAAGGACACTTTATAGCTTAAATATGCAAAAAGCACTCGCTAGTCTTCATTATTAGAGTTTATGATTACAAGCGGTACGACACTAGCAGTTCTATAGCGAAACAAAAATGACGTTCCGAGTTCCGACATAAACTAAGACGCGCTTCTAAGATTGACCAACAAACGTTTCATTTTTCTTTTAAAAAAAATCTAACTTTTAGCAAATTGTAAATATTTTATATATAATTTGGCTGTTTTGTATTACAACCACCAATTTTGCCAAAATAAAAATTAAGTAACATATTAGCATTACAGTAAATACTTACACAAACACCAAATAAACACCTAACCCCTAAACTGAAGACGTTGAATGTGCTTTGAACACAACCCCTCAGAAAATACACAGAGAACTGTAAAATAAATTGCGTCTTCTAAAAAAAAGATTCGAAAAAAAATAATTAAAATTGTTTATCACTGTAGAGATTACTGTACTTGAAAAACATTATTTCTTAACATTAAAAAAGAACAGTGACCCAAATTGCAAGTTGATAGAGTCGTACAGTACGAAATCGAGGTTTTCCAGTACTGCAAAGAATTGACTCACAGCGACATCGATATTTCAAAAGTATAAACTATAATGTTAGTTATGAGATAAAAATTTTAAAAATGTGTCTTATTTAAAAGGCAAAAATATAATTATTATATTTTCACATCATGAGCTGGCTGGAAAAAAAGAGTTATAATGGTGTTCATTACTTTAATTAAGACAATTTTATTGAAAAGACACTATAGAATTTAAATTATCCCGCACAAAAGTAAATGGTCACCCTGCGCGCTTTTTTGTTGTGAAACTGGGGTGAAACAACATAACAAAACATTATTTATGCCTTAAATTAATGTGTCAAACCTTAATTTTTATTTTAAACATTACAACAGCGACTTTTATAATCCTGTTAAAGAAATAAAAAATATATTATAATACCTAAATATAAAATATATTGGAAAAAAACAAAGACCCTAAGCAGTGAGTATAAAATTTTATTCAACCTAACCTTGTCTTCATTAAAAAAATACAATTTTTTAAAACAAATACAATTTTTTAAAACAATTTAATTAAAGTATTGTTTTATAATTAATAATCGTTGTCCAAATTTGTTAATTACAATCAATTTTAAAGTAATTTGTGTGTTTTTTAACACAAATTATATTGTTTGTTATTATTTTTATATATTAAACTTTTGTGGTTATACCATGATTGTTTAGTTTCGTAAAGTATTCTTCAAGGTATTAGAAGCCTAAAAAATCATTTTTAAAAGGCTTCGTTTTAAAAATGGTTTATTTTAGAATATATTTATTTAAACTAACGAATTATGAAATTGGTGAATAATGATCAACTTTTACATTGGTATTTTCAGAAAATGGGTGAACGCAAAGGACAAAATTTGTACTATCCACCAGATTACGATCCTAAAGTCGGTGGTTTGAATAAATTTCTTGGGACTCATGCTTTGCGAGAAAGAGCACGCAAGTTGCACGAGGGCATCTTGATCATTCGATTTGAGATGCCCTATAATATTTGGTGTGATGGTTGTGGAAATCATATTGGAATGGGTGTAAGATACAATGCAGAGAAAAAGAAAGTAGGCATGTACTACTCAACACCTTTGTATCAGTTCCGAATGAAATGTCACCTTTGTGATAATCATTTCGAAATCAAAACAGACCCAGAGGTAATAATTAAATTCTTTATGCAAAATTTCTACTTTGAAAAAAAAACTTATAATGTAGATATATTAAATGAATACAATGCATACGGTTTGCTTATAATTTCTTCATCATCAACAATTTATAATTCTAATTAATATAGATGGTAAAATATCGATCACTCCGATACAAAAAAACACAGGAGAAAAGACGAAACAACTCTTTTAACGTTTCGGCAGCACAACCGCCCTCATCAGAACTAGAATTTTATTATAAATAAAGTTAGATAAAATTACAAACAAAATAC
>WNHD01004863.1:4419-16848 GCA_011057455.1 Ganaspis sp. Gsp50 | reverse complement strand
ACTTTAATAGTTTATGATTATCTGGAGAAGACTAACTATTGTTTAATTGATGTTGTTAAGTCGGAATTTTATTAGTTCGGTTCGGTGAAGTTGTTAGTTAGTTTTTGAGGATTTCTTGGCATTGTTAAGTCGGTAATTTTTATTGTTAAGTCGTTATGCGACTCTCGCAGTCTGGCGCCCAACAAATTTTGATCAGTCGGTTGATCTTCTCCAGATAAGAGTAAATTAATAATTGATACTTTTTTTTATACTTAAAGTAAATTCTGTTTTGCGTCCCAAGTGGCTGGGGAAACCGATAAAGGTGCTTTTTGTTTAAAGTTTAATATTTTAGAAAAATGCCATTTATCACAAATTACTAAAAGTCGAAAAATTTTGCGTGGTAAATTTTACTACGCCATAGTGTTTATTTTTCGGCCTATTGCCACTGATGTTTTTACGCGATAATCAAGAGCACTGGAGAGTGCTTTTTTTAATATTATTAAAAAGAATGTTGAAAAACCAATGCTGCTGAGACCAATGAGGAGAATTCAGGAGAATTGTCTTCTGGATTTAAATCATCTTGTTTGATTTTAAATGCGCCAAATTATTTTTAAAGTTAAAATAGCATTACAAAAATTATACAGATGAATTTATCACTGGGTATATATTACAAGAAAAGTGTAGATATTATCGTGTACTAAAAATGCAAGGGTGCAATTAGTTATAAATAAGATAAATGGAGGGAATGAGAGTGGGTGAATGCTTAGGAATGCGGAAGACATTCCTCAGTTTGAGATTTGTCGATAGTTTGTAATGACCTAATGTAATGATTTAATTTTTTGTTTATTAAAGTTTATATGTTAATGAAAGTGATTGCGTTTCATTGTATTTAATCGTCCGCATTCAAGCCCTAGAAAGATTACTTCAATCGATTTCTCCGAGTCAAATTTTGGTTAAGGTTCATTATTTAAATAATTAATCAACACGTTGTTTAACGTTTATCTGAAATTTATTTAGATTCTTTTTTTAAAACATATATATATATATATATATATATATATATATAAACAAGTATGAGGATAAATACTTCTTCAATAATAGTAGTATTACGTTAAACGAAGTTTGAATACCTTAATAATAGTCAAGTTTTAACCTATTCTTTGATCTATTTTTACAACTTTATAACAATTTATTAAACTTCTTTTGTCACACATAGTGATATGATTCGAGTGAAAGTGAATAGTAAACTAAAATTAACCGACAATTTATTTACTTCTATATTTACTAAGTAATACAACGAGAAAGGTGACTCAACTCTGTTTCAAAATATGTATAAAATTTCTCTGTTAGTATTTGATTTTAAATCCCTTATTAAAGCGTCATATTGTTTCTTAAAAGTTTATCTTCTTTACTATTAATTGAATATTTTTGTAGCATTATGTGTACCATTTCTAAAACAAGACGTTTTTTCTTTGACGGTTCTCTATCAAGAATTTTGTAATTTTGACAATCAAAGTCATGTTAATTTTGATTCTTTGTTTTTTTGTGCATTTTTATGTGCGATCATTACCGAGTCGTTTTTTATGTTCATCTAACACCCTTGGGTTAAAAAAGTTACTTTTAAAAAAAAGTTACCTTAAAATACAAAAAATACATTTTTTAACCTAAAAAATCGATTTTCTCGAAAACGGCTCGATAAAAAATTTTGGTTTTTCTTGCAAGACACTTTGCAAAGTGTCCAGATTCAATATATGGAAAGACATTTGTAGTGAGAGCACCTTTAAGTTAAAATCGTTTAAAACCCACCGTGCGATACTATAGGTCGAAGTGGAGCATTTATTTTATGAATTTTTGGTAATCCGTAGAATCTAGCCAAAGTGTCTGTTTGTGTTAAGTCATCGTTGTGATATTTTCTATTCAGAAAATTGTTATCATTCCAATGTTTTAAAATTGTGTGTGTTTTTTTGAAGTGTTTTTATAGGATTTATTGTTAGTTCTTTATACGTATTTCTATCCGAAAGCATCTTAGACACTTTGTTATAGTAATCAGTTATTGCTACTGTTACAAAAATTATTTTTACAAAAAGTGGTTGATTTGCTTGTTGCTGAGTTGTAGTAATCATTGAAAAAATTGTTTCCTCTTCCTCTTATAATGTAAATTTTTCCTGTTTAAAATTGCTGTGTATCTTCACTAAGAACAGATAGAAAAGTTTGTATATCCAACACGAGTAAAAGAAAAATATGTGGACATTAATTCAAGTCGCGTACCATTTCACGCTACAGGATTAGCTGTAGTTATGGCTGCAGTAGATTTCGCCGCAGTGTAGAGTTTCTCTGTGCTCTGCCGTTTATTGCGACTTCTCAGTATAAACAGTAAAAGTTCTAGGAACTTTTTGTCTATTGCAATAATAATTTACTTTTTGGCTCAAATATCCATTTTTTTAAATATCCATTATTTCTGAAAGAAATATTAGACAATATTGTATAACAACTCTATATGTTTGCAAATAACTATTTTCCTGGAACAGCGAGAAGTCTCACTAGTATAGCGATGTATTTCCTTGCAAGTATTAAATTTAATAGTTAACTTTAATATTTGCATTAGTTGCAAAAATCTGTCCAGCGTCCGATTGTGGCCATTGCTAAATTTCTGTACGGGTTCTTGAAAATACAATTGTAGATTACATTTTTTTAGCTTATTCTAAATTCTAGATTTCTAAATTCTATTCCAAAAATTCGCAAAGTTATTTGAAAAATTGAAGTTAAAAAGAAGAAAGAGTTTTGAAAATTACTTAATTTTTTAGATTTTATCGCGCTGACTTTGAATCGGTTTATAAATTGCTGTTCAACTGCAGCTTTTTGCTATGCACTGCATTAAAAATGACTTAACTGATTTTAGTGCAGGTGCGGTGTACAGAAATGATGATGGAATATGAATATACATGTATATGGGAGTCGTAGAAATGAAAAATCACCCATGTGCATGTGAACTGAAGGCACGTTTATGCAAGTCGTAAAGAAATTCTTTTCTTGTTAAAAAATCGATTCTTCCCACTCTTATTTCGTGACTAGAAACATCTGAAATTCAATATTTATAATGACAAATGAGGCTTATTAAAGTACAGCACGTTTCATAGAAATAGAATAATTATTACTATACACTATACTTTCAGAAAAGAAAAGTTTTTCAATGCAAAGATTATTTTCAACTTTTTACATATATTTTGCGATTAATTTAATATACTTTCTAAGAAAGAAAGAATTATTTATCACCTTATAAATCTAGTATTTTACTTTATTTCACAATGCTGCACGCGACAAGTGATTACAAAACTTTTATAATAATTTGTTTATTTTCGTACTATTCCAATTTTCGGTTTTAAATATGTATTCAGAATTCATCAAAAGATTCTAAATCAACACGTAGAAAAAAATCTTAATTCATTTTTGCTGTGAGCTCAAATTAAGCAATGCTAAACAACACAGAAGGTGGCGCCACCTAACTAGTTCATATTTGATGCGATTCAAATTGAGTAGCTTACTCGACATACTTAACTAATCAAATTTTTTTATCATTAAATTAAAATTTTCATTTTACTGCTTGCTATTAATCCGGGAAACAGTTGACAACAGTCATAGAAAGATTCGGTAACTCTACATCTGAGGGAATGCTCGTTTACCTATTGAAACTGTAAGAAATTTAATTATTTCAATGGATACCTATGCGAATCCACTCTCTCTAAGAGTAAGAAAACTACTAATTCAGATTTAAAGAGTAAATAATAGTTAAATGAACATTATCAGTTTAATAAGTTTAACTTATACTGCACAAGGAAATTGGTAGTTGTGTATTTCTGTCTTCAAGTATGGTTATTACAGTACCAATGGTATGAAAAGTACACGTGGAACGTGTGCATGTTAAACGCGTCATTAGATGTATGAATGAGTGGCGAGATGTAGCGTGTTAGAAAACTTAAATATATTTTGCATGCAGAACGTCGTGCAAAACTTTTACTTTTCCCTGCTCTTTCGATTCGTATGTCATTCAGTATTTACTATCACGCGTCAATCCGTCTTTTACACAGTAATTTAAAGTTTTCCAAGTTAGGAAATTGCAACTAAACTTTTACAGCAGCTTGAAGAATTTATACATATAAAAATATTTTTAAGAAAGTGTGTGTAGAATCAACTTTTTTTTAATAAATCTTCTTACAACTGGATATGAATCGAAAAATCGTCCGTCATTTTTTAGTTCCTTTACTTAACTGTTGTGGGATTAAGATTTTTATTATACTTAACTTAATTTTTACCGACCATTATACAAAAATCAACTTCACGATTATCAGTTTTCTCGCAAGAATTATTTTTAGTATCACTGGGTTCAGCATTAGGCATTAGAGAATCATTTCTCAACTATAGGAGTACCTAGAAAAACAAGAAATATGTCGGTTTTTTGTCAAGTTTCTAAATTCTATGTAATGACAATTACGAATCACCCTGTATATTGTCTTCCAATTGAAACTTATCGACGAGGCAAAATTGAATTTTCACTACAAAATGGTAGAAAGCCACACTCTTATTTTTATTGCAAAAAAGCATGCAAATAAAGTGAAAATATATATTGCATTTCCTGAAAAAAGCTGCTCTGTTTCAGAGATGAAATAAAATGTGGTTTGAATTTCATTTGAATATTTTTTTTCGCGAGGTCATGAACCCCAATCGATTTTAGTTGCGTTACAATATGGAAAAATACAATCTCAGAAAAAATGTTGATAGATTATATAAATTAGTATTTTAGCTCCGTGATCCAAGTCAATATGAAACATAAGTGTCAGTATCAGATTGCATTTTAACAATTTTTCTCTGATAATTTAGAATAAACACGACAAGAAGCAGCAGTTTAAAATTGTCTCTTTCCGCTAGTCACGCTGTCAAATATCGTTGCAGAAATAAAAGAAATAGTTCTGCTTTGAGGATATTATTCAACGAGATACGAGAGGGAATAATGACTGTTTTGAGTCCCGTTTCTTATGACGACTTTATGACATGCGAGATCAGGGGAGATTTTAAATACCAGGTAATTTGTACTATTAAATTGCGCGTTTAATAATCTTGGCTGGAATCATAAATTGCAAGCAAAGCGAAGAAACTCTTTTGTTGAAAAGTAACTTTTTCATTTCTGGGTTTTATGAATAAATTATGTTGCGAATGAAGAAGCTAATTACTAATTTCAGATACGCAAATTTAAACGAGATAACTTTGATTAACTAACTTTTGTTTTTCATGCCTTTGTCATGATTTAACACAATGTAAATTGATATTGCTGTGTAGACTGTAATTATACAAAACAAATCGTTTACAAAGTGTCAGCGACTCTTTGTAAACAATATTAATTATTATTCTCTCGGGCTAATTAACAAGCACCTACTTAAAATCTGGATCCTCATTGCAAAAACCTATACCGAAAGTACAGAAACTCAAAAATCCCTTTTTTAGTTTATTTTATACCTCATCAAATTGCGATTTCAAGAATTCTAAAAATGTTCTGAAAAAAGTTTCAATTTTTTGAAGAAATTAATAAATTTATCTAAATTTTTGAATTTACAAGAAGTCATGGGACTTTCTTTACATGAATGAAATAATTGGTGAAAACGTTACGTTTGGAAATTATTTATTTATTAATAATTAATTTTTGAAAAGAAAAGAAATGTGTTCAAGATCAGATTATCAACCAATAAAATTTTCTATTTTCTTCTTCTGAGTCAAGCTGCCGAGAGTTGACAGAACAACTCACGTTTTTAAATTGCGGGATGCGTTTTTCCTCTTCCGTTTTTTGCGTTTTGCAGAATTTTATGGAATTAAATTTTGGGTAGTATTTAGTTAAAATTTGGAAAGAATTCAAAATTTCTCTATAATCAAATTTATTCAATAAAACCCTGTTTCCATTTTAATTAACAATTTTCTAATCTTTCAAAGACTTCGATTTACAATTAGAGACGATACATATATTAGCTTATACAATTTCGGAGTAGCATCTATAATCTTTAATCTACCGTTGAGAAGAATGCAGACAGGGATGAGTGATTCTCCTAACGGGCAAAATCTTCTTTAATGTTCTTGTGGTAAAATTGTCTTTTAATTTGTAGGATTTTCGTAGCCCATTTCAGGGAATGCACTACCACCTTTTTGTCTCTTTTCTCGCGATTGTAGATATTTCTATAAAGGGCGATTCCTTTAGAATACTTTAACTCAAACGCAATTGTTTGAGTTTTTTCGTGACGCTCCCTTGCGAAATTTATAAAATTGGAAATATTTGACAATAGTTAAATTAACGTCCACACTTACTTAATTTTGACTGGAACCTTTTAGGCTACTAGGAGTAAATAAAGGAAGAAATTTTCATTTCTTTTCTTTTTTTCACTATAGTTCTTTTCGCGACTCACCCAAATTCAGCGTTTCTCGGACAGGCGACCTTCTTCAAAAAGTAACACGGAAATCTATCAGCGGACTGCGACTTTTCGGTCGCGCTAATTAGTTTTGTTAATTGTAGAAGAATCTTGAATTGGGTAGGGACAGGAAATATGGAAGAGTCTAATTGGATTAAAATGATGTGGAATGATTTTTAGACTGGGAAAGAGGTCTCTCAAAAACTGCAAGCTATGTATTTTGTGTTACCATGCAAGCCATCCGTATTGTTCGATAAACATTTTTTGTCACAATGAAATGCATTCTAAAATAATATTTAGCAGTTAGATTTCCTTTTCTTTTATCGTTAGTATAAATTAATGTTATTCATTTACATTAATTTATACCTTTCTCACTCTAATCATTATTCTATTTGCATTCTGAAATTTTTTACCAAGATATAATGGAATTTGAAAATTCAGAACAGCTGTATAATTTTTGTTGACAAATGCATTTTTTAATTCATAAAAAAAAGTTTTAATTCTCAGTTTATGTTGCGTTAAAACGCACATGGTCGGTGCTGTCAAACTGCACTTGCTAGCATTAGGGCATGGCATTGGTAATGCTCCAGAGAGAGAGAAACAATTAAGATGGTGGAGGAGAAAGAGAGAACGAGAGAGAGAGGAGTGTATATCATAGCCGCATCATGTCCGTGTGTAGGTGAGCCGACCATCGCAAGATACGCCTGTATAGTTGTGACGCAAATGTTGGTTTCGAGCCTCTTTCTTTCCATGCGAACATTATTCGATTATTTAATTTTTAATTCTAATTTTGCTGTTTCCTTTAGGCAATCCTTCATACCTATTTGTTTTCCTTAGTATAATTAAGCTCTTTTCTTTTTACATTCATACTTGCGCACCTTACACAATAATTTTGCATTTTTGTTTTCGAGGGTTTCTTTTAAGTCTTTCACTAAAAATTATGAAATTTTGAATTGTCCAATTCCATTTTCTTTTGATAATATTTTAGTGAAGCATTTAAATTTTGAGAATTTATTTTATTTCTTTTTCGACTTGAAAATTGTCGCCGGAATTCATGAATGTGCTTTATAAGCACTTTCGGCGGGATCGGGTTTCGAGATATGTAGCGTTGGTTCTTGCTTAGTTTCTAAGTCAAGAAACAGTATTTTAAATAAGAATAAGATTTAAATTTTTTATCAAATTCCATTATTATCAAGTACGACCGTAACGAAAATAGTCAAGTTTGCAATATTTGCTTGAATTAAATGGTCTTCTGAGAGAGATTTGTCATTTCTATTTCTCTGATTTGCCACGCTCAACGGTTGTTTACACAAGCTTTAGTAAAGTACGTTTAAAAGGTGGAACTTCTAGTAATCATGAAAATAATGTCAGATCATTTGCGTAATGTTGCCCACTTGGAAACCGTTTAACTTTTCTCCAGGGAAATACGTGAATCAACTTTTCTTGCAATTTTCATTTTTTAAGCAAGTCCAGCTTATTAAAGAATTTCCAATAGCTTTTTCCGATTGCCATAATGAACTTAAACATTCAAATCTACTTTTTTTAATATCAACTCCTCTTTGAGACCTGTAGAATCAATTTAGAATCAATGTAGAATCTTGTGCTCTGTTGGATTTTTGAGAGGCATCAATTTCTGTGCAAAAAAGTTACATTTACTATCAATTGATTTTTTTTGTTGGCTTAGAAATATTTGGAAAAATCTGCATACAGATCTCTCGGGACCGAATCTGAGGTTATGTAGGGTTGGTAAAACAAAAAATGTAAACAAAAATATACCGGCGAATTACTACCGGCCTGACCCATTAAAAACCCATTAACTCTCATTTTTCCAGTTTCCTTAAACTGAATAGCATAGGTCACCATGCGTTTCAGCATTCCATGTCCTCTTAATTAAATATTCATAACCGTTTGTTTATTCCCTATGAATTATTGTCATGAGCAGGTTACCTTTTCCCGAAATAATTCACTGCAGTCTATAATGGCCCAATACTTGTGCAATTGATAAGGGTGGAGCAAAGGAGTCCCTTCTACCAAACCAAGAGAAAATGATAGAACAAATACGGTCGATGAAGGGAGACTCAGGAAGTCTGCCCCGAGACGTCGTAGGTGTTGGTGATCAAGGGTTACGAGATCATAGTCTAGATGATCGTGATTCGCATAATTCTCCATTTGTGAAAGTGGTAAACGAGACCCATGAAGGACCATTGAGGTCGTGAAATCCAAATTGCATCCTAGGCTTGAGAAGAATTGTGACAAAGATATCTATTCAGAAAACTGATAGTTTGACTTGGATAAAAGCATATTCGATTTGTCGACAAAGATTAATTTTTCCCAGATAAATCATAATTGAACATTATCGATCCTGAAAATCAGATTGTTGCAGTCAGAACGAGAGGATGAGAAGGTGATAATAAACCAAGCGAAAGTCAAGATATGAAAATTGTAGATAATTAGTATAAGCTTTATTGAACTCTTTTATATATTTACATTTTCGTGTGTTTGGTTTGTGTGATATTCATTTTATATTTTAGAAAGAAGGGGACATTCTTTATTTTTAATTCAACATTTGATAAGAAAATTTATTGCCAAAAAATAAAAGAATGTCTCTTGTACATTCACCTCCTAAAGGTGGTCCACCATGAGTCAAATAATTGTAATAATAATCAAATAATTGTAATAATAGTCAAGTAATTGTAATAATAGTCAAATAATGTATAATTTTTTGTCATTTTGATGATGTATTTTTAATTTATTTTCAAATTTCACATAATCCTCTATTATTGGAGCGAATAATTTTTGGTACTTTTTAACGCGCACAGTTATTTTATACGCTGCAAGGTGTGCTAAAGAAAAGCGCTAGTTTAAAGAGTGTTTTACTGCGAAGAGGAATTTTACAAGGAAGCAAGAGGGATAAAAAATGACACGCATTTTGTGTTCTAGGTCATAAATAGCGTTTGGTATTAATACAGGTATATATTACATATATATATATATATATGTGTGTGTTCGTGTAAAGGGTTAAATAATTTATAATACATAGCCTCTAACTATGACAGGAAGTTCAATGTGCCTCGTTGATTGTAACTGCTCTTGTACACAAGCGCCAATACCATAGCTATAGTCTTTGATGTATGCACTTGGAGTTGTTTCATATGTAACTAAGTGCAAGTGGAGCACAAGTTCTCGTGCTTTCTATACACATGCATCATTCGTCTCTATTTGAGAAAAGCTCTACAACACAGATATCCGGACTGATCTCTATCCAATGTTCCGATCGTATCCAATTCCCGTATTCTCGCTTCCAGTAGAAATAGGACTTTGCATGTAAATACCTTCATGATACGCCATTTGAATATTGAAATTATTGAAAATCTGTTGAGACAATTAAAGTACAATTATATAATACGCATGTTTTTATATAATTTATACGTATATTGTATAATTGTAATATAATGCTAATACCAATCACTTCATGACACAAGTATAGTAAAATTACAATACGTTTATGAAAATCACTTCCAGTATATTATTGTACATTTACAAACATTTTTAACAGTTGACATTGCGTATGTTTTCTTCAAAAAGTGATTATTTTCATAAGGCAACCCCCAGAAAACAAAACGGATTTGATCCAAAGGTTATTCCAAATTAAATCCTAATTTGGTTGATATTAAATAGGGCAGAGTGGGGAGTTATGAGGCACATTTTGATTTGGGGACAAACATAACACAAAACTCAGCTTTTTTTATATTTCTTCCAATAGAGTCTCTAAAGCATTTCCTAATACACCTCATGATTGAAGGATTTTCAAAAAATCCAAAATCATCGACAATTTTTGCCTATTTTCTCAAATCAACTGATTTTTGAGATTTCAAAAATCGTGGGGAGTTATGAAGCACTACTAAAAATTACATTTTTCGTGAAAAATTTTTATTGGAATCAAAGAAAATGACAAATTATAATTGTTAATAAATACGAGAATTAAAAAATAATTAGGAGAATGAATATTTTAGTGAGGAAAACTGAAAAACCACGAGTTGTTGAACTATTCTGATTTGCATTGAAAGTACTACGAAAAATATAGGTATGTATTTTTCGTAACGAAAAACACAAGAAAAATCGTTTGGATTTCACTAAACATTCGAATTTCTCACAAATAGTGCGTAATACGCATATAAAATACGATTTCAAGTTGACATCTCTAATATTTGTTGTGCTTCACATCTCCCCACTTGATGTGCTTTATTTCTCCCCACACAGAAAAAACCCAGGATCAAATTGAGTCACCAGAAATGAGTCGCGTAGATGGCGCTACTTTCTATGTCGTTTAGCATTGCTCAACTTGAGTTGCACCAAAAGTGAGTTCAAGTTTTTTCTGTGCACTAGCTACTGTTTCAAAATAGTTACCGCATCAGTTACACATCGAATGTTTTTACACAAATCCTTTTGAACTTCCAAAGTCTAATAGTTGCTGACTATTTTGTATGTATTCACCTTTTTGATTTGTTTAAAAATATTGATAACCACTATGAACAAAAATGACCAAAAAAGTTTTTTTCACAACATGTTGCACATACTCTCTTTTGAGATACAAAACAACTGTATTATGGGGACAACTGCTACTACAAAAGTAAGGTATTAAGCCAACTAATGTCGACAGCAGGTAAGAACTATGAAAATCACTTCTAAGTGATATAAATGACCGTGCTTCGTGACTCCCCATGCTTCATAACTCTCCACTCTCCCCCATTAATTGAATACTATTCCATAGTTTAATTAAATCCAAATTTAATTACTTAATCTGTACATATATCCTAATAATTATATATATTTCTAAGTTAAATTAAGGGTAAATAAGTCCATTAATTTTTAATTTATGTATAATCCTGATTAGCCTAGAAAGATCTTTCCAGTTGTTATTTCTTAATTCCCACTCCCCTAATCCTATTGATCGATTGATTCTATTGATTGGAGTACAAAATGTCCAAAATGAAAGGTTCAAGACGAAAAATCCAAACCAAAAGATCCAAAATTTATAAGGTACAAAAGTCCAATATGATAAAAAGTAAAAAAAATTTAAAAATCCAAAAATTGAAGAAGGTTAATTTAAATGTTAACAAAGATGCAAGTGGTAACCCAATAATTTTAAATATTGAATTTGTTGATTGTCGTCAACTTGTTGGTATTTCGGCACTATACTAAAAAGTCGATATCAACTGTGAGCCCAACACTAATAGTGTTATTGTTTATTTATAATTTTTTCAAATTAATTTATGTTAATTTAATAAGAGTTATAGTTACTGGCTGATTTATTGAATTTAATGTAAAGCGCGAAGTTATTTTTGCGTGAAGCGCCAGAAGATAACTAAACCAGAATTTGACTTAATACACTTCATTTGATTTTATTTTTAATTGCCAAACTATTCTCAATACTTTAATTGGAGAGCGTCAAGGAAAGGAGCAACAATAAAGGCGAACATCACTTTTCTAGGCACAACTATTAAACATTTTATTAAATAATTTGGGCAAGAAGCGCAAATAATTAAAGTTGATGGTGATATTAACACTAAGATTTTTAACAAAAGAAAGGAAGCGCGAGCACTGAATTTCCCAAGTCTATAAGAGACCACTCCTTACTTATTTCAAAGTTTTATATGAGGAGCTCATCCGTAATTCGGCGTCGTTCTCGAACGTCCTCTCGTCCCACCATTGATTATAATATAATGAACTAAGTACTTAAAAATGTTCAATGTTTTAAAAATGCAAGCTGCCAAAGTGAGCACCAAGAAGAGAGTGACACGGATCAGAAAAGAGTCTGCTTTGTGCTTCGTCAGCACACGGCGCTAAAATCGCCGTGTTGAATATTGGCACTTTTACTATTACCGATCGTTGGCGTAATGTTCAAGTTGATCGGTGGTCGGTGGATCACTTTGATGGTAAAGGCGGCAACTGCGTTGTCTAGATTTCAAAATGGCGCCGACTGCGAATTTGACAGTTCATAAAC
>WNHD01004862.1:0-10780 GCA_011057455.1 Ganaspis sp. Gsp50 | reverse complement strand
AAATTCATCCAACATTGTTTAAAAATGTTCAACAATGTTATAAACAATTCTTATAAACAATAAACGCGACAGAAACTGATAGTCAAAGAAATAAATTGTTTCTTTTATCAGATTACTTTGTTAAATCTAACTCTGAAGGCTACAAACTTTCCCCCAAGACTTTCTAACAATGTTTTAAAATGTTATAAACAATTTTTATAAATAATTAACTCAGAAGATATCTTCAAATATAGAAAAAAATGGTTTTTTCATTAGATCACATTTGTTTTTATTTATAGTAGTTCTTGACAATATAAACTTTTTTCTTACACTGTTAAACAATGTAATAAACAATTTTTATAAACAATTAGCGCTTAAGAAACATATGGAGATAGAAATAAATAGTTTTTTTTATGAGATTACGTTTCTTTTAATTTGGAATAGCTTTAGAGGCTACAAATTTTCTCCAACACAGTTAGACAATTTTTAACAATGTTATAAACAATTTTCATAAACAATTAGCGCGGAAGAAAACCTATGAAGCGATAGAAATAAATGGTTTTTTATCAGATCGCTTTTATTTCTGTTCATAGTAGTTCTTGACAATACAAAATTTTTTCCTACCCTATTAAACAATGTTATAAACAATTTTTATAAACAATTAGCGCAGAAAGAACATATTCAGATAGAAAAAAACTGATTTTTTATCAAATTAATTTTTTTTTAAATATTCAGAATATCTTGAAAAGCTAAAAAATTATCTTTAACATTATTTAACAATATTTATTTATGTTATAAACAATATTTATAAACAATAAGCTTGAATATACACAAATATAGAAAAAAATAGTTTTCTTTATGTGAATACTGTTTTTTCTGTTTATAGTAGTTCTTGCGACGCTGCACACTTTTCTTAGCACTATTGAACAATGTTATAAACGATACTTACAAACTTATGAACAAAACCTAAAAGCATTATTATAAATAAAATATATACTGCTATGGGAAAGGTTACCATGGCAATAGTTTTCTTTCACGCAAACTGTTTATAAAAAATGTTTATAAAATTGTATAACAGTGCTAAGAAAAGTATGCAGCGTCAAGAATTACTATAAACAGAAAAAACTTTATTCACATAAAAAAACTATTTTTTCTATATTTGTGTATATTTGAACTTATTGTTTATAAAAATTGTTTATAACATAAATGAATATTGTTAAATAATGTTGAATACAATTTTTAAGATTTGCAAGGTATTCTAAATAGTTATAAAAAGTAATTTTATGAAAAATCAGTTTTCTTCTATCTGAATATGTTCTTTCGTCGCTCATTGTTTATAAAAATTGTTTATAACATTGTTTAACAGTGTAAACAAATATTTTGTATTGTCAAGAACAACTATGAACAGAAATAAAGCGAACTGATAAAAAAAACTATTTATTTCTATCTTCATAGGTTTTCTTCCGCGCTAATTGTTTATAAAAATTATTTATAACATTGTTAAACATTGTCAAACTGTGTTGGAGAAAATTTATAGCCTTTAAAGCTATTCCAAATTTTAAAAAAACGTAATCTCATGAAGAAACTATTTATTTCTATCTCTATAGGTTTCTTAAGCGCTAATTGTTTATAAAAATTGTTTATTACATTGTTTAACAGTGTAAGAAAAAAGTTTATATTGTCAAGAACTACTATAAATAAAAATAAATGTGATCTAATGAAAAAACCATTTTTTCTATATTTGAAGTTATCTTCTGAGTTAATTCTTTATAAAAATTGTTTATAACATTTCTAAACATTGTTAGAAAGTATTGGGGGAAAGTTTGTAGCGTTCAGAGTTAGATTTAACAAAAATAAAGTAATCTGATAGAAAGACAATTTATTTCTTTGACTATCAGTTTCTGTCGCGTTTATTGTTTATAAGAATTGTTTATAACATTGTTGAATATTTTTAAACAATGTTGGATGAATTTCAGTAGCCTCGAGAGCTATTCCATGTTGAAACAAAATAATTTGACAAAAAAACTGTTTCTTTGTATCTTCATAAGTCACTACCTCGCTAATTGTTTATAAAAATTGTTAATAACATTGTTAAATGACATCGAATAACACAATTTTGTTATAAGACGATATTTTTTTACGTTATTAAAGCATTTTGTTTTTAAAAAAAATTAATTATATAATTTTATTATTTTTAAAAATCTCCCAATTTTAGCAGTCATTTTTGTGACTCCATTTGGTTTTTGTTGAATATCAATAATCGTTATCATGCCTATCTGAAAGTCCCAACATTTTGGACGCGATAGTTTGAAAATCCAGATTTTTCCTACATTGGTTTCGATTAGAAAATCTGGTTTAAAACAAAAGAAATATCAAAAAATCACGCTCTTTTTTTGTTTAAACAATCGTAACTTTTTTTCCTTAAGTCGAAAGTTAAATTTTCTTGTAGATTCTGAAAGAGGACACTAAAATACATAAAAAATACCCTAAGCTAATTTTTTTCTAATACTTTTACGTGTTAAATGATCAGCTTGAATGTAAACAAGAAAAAACGGACTTTCAGGACTAAATGGGATAATACAAATAGCAACCGTAAAGGTTAAATATTAAAAATATTTTCAGTTAAATTGTTTCTTTAGGTATGGAAATGAAATTCCAGAAATCAGTTTTAAATTAATAAGTAAAACACGGAATTATCTTAAACCCAGATAATTATATTTGACATTTTGTCAGAAGATTGTTTCCTTTTTGAAAAGATATTCCTTCGCAGGACGGGGAATTCGATCCTTCATTACTTGGCAAAGAGGGTAAATTTCAAAAGAGCGAATCGGACGGTACCCTTCAAATCATAGAAGGGTGAAGGACAATGTTGTCTCAGCTCTCTTGCGATCCCTGTTCTGTCTGTAAACTTACAAGACAAGCATGTTCTCAGTTTTCCTAGATCACAATTATTAGCCTCGAGATGAAAAAAGGAGAAAAAACCTGTAAAACGAAGAAAACGTATAATGTTGCGGATAATGTTACACGAAAATCTTGAATTAAATCGCAAGCTTAAGACGTTGGCACGCACAGAGTATTTTTGTTGTCTTGCCCCTGCTGACGAAACAGAAAATGTGACGCTTTCAGGACAAACACTCGAAAGGGACCCTTCCATTATTTTTCGGTAAAGCATATACAAGAAAACCAGGCTTCTGATAAAGGGAAATTATATTCCAAGGAGGGGACGATGGAATAAATTTACATAAAAAACAATTCCATCTTTTTTATATTTGATAGGTCCACGGTGATGACTTGTGGTATTTGATTTAGAATTCTAAATGGAAAAATAAAAGGAAGGAATAAAATAAAGCAGTGATTAAAGATAGCCTTCTATCAGACTAGAAGAAAGATGATAAACACAAGAAAATGACCCTTTGAATTTAATATTCAAAGGTGGTCAAATAAATAAGAATCTTATGTTTGAGAGAATAAATAAAGCACAGTTTAAAAGGTGGTTTATATAAGAGAATCACTTTTACGCTAAGTCCGCCTGGGTCTATTCCATATCTCATATTTTATCCCTTGACTTTAAAAGCACGCAACGTCGTTTCCTGTAATAAAGCTTCACAGGTTGCTCATATGTCAGCCTTGTTTTTTATTTCCCTTGTTTCACTCGACATATAACTGAACTTTTCGCTTTACTGGAAAGATAGAAAAATCAACCAAGCTTCAGGTGATACCGAAAATAATATTGAGCCATCCGTTGTGAAATGGTGTCAGCCTCGTTGACATATCGCGAGTGTAATAACAGAGCCAACAGCCGTAATGGCAAAAAAACAAAAGGAGGTGAAAAGCGGAAAAATAGAAGCAACATTTAGGAGTGTCAATATTATTGAATGGAGTAGGTATTTGTAAAAGTTGTACAAGCACCGGTTAGAATGCTTGGAAATTGTCGCATTTTTGTGGATGAATATAGAGAGAGCATTGTGTGACTGAGCCGTGTTGACAAGGGTCCAAGCTGAGCCCGTTGTTTGTGCTACGTCACCCTTATCGCCATTGCTGCCCTAATTTTCGCGGCCGAAATAAAAGGGGTAAATTCTCCCTGTGTACAACCTCTATTCAAGTCCAATTCTACGACACCTGCACATTATTCGACAACCTCTCATTCCCTAGAATTCCCTAGAATTAATTATCGCAGAAAATGTTTAAAAATTCAGTTCTTTGAAATCCAGTATTCCAGTTTTTGAATAGTTTTCTTTTAGTTTCATTACTTTTGAAATTCGGTAGTGTTATCTTTTTAAATTCGGTAGTGTTATCTTTTGAAATTTGGCAGTATTTTACTTTATGAACTTGTAATTGTTCTTTTGCTTCCTTGTAGAGGAAGCATTGTAATTTTATAAAAGTTGGCATTATTTTCTTTTGAAATTCGGTAGTGTTTTACTTTATGAACAACTAATTGTTCTTTTTTTAAATGTTGGCATTGTTTCCGTTTTACGTGTTCGAGATTATAATTAAAGCATCAACAAAAGCACTGATTAAAAATTGGAAATCGTCGGAATGTTTTTCATGAAGGGCTGCAATGACAAGATAAAACATGGAGTGAGAGGTATAAAAACGAGTGTCGTAAAGTTCTATGAAATTATGTGACCGTTTTGAATGTTGGAGGGTCGCAATTACCCTGCATAAACAACATGGCGGATAAGCGAGCCTGTCATAAAATGCGAGTGATACCTATGTGTCGTAACGTCCACTAAAGCTATTGGACTTTACAGGCCACGCCATTTTGTATTTATGACAAAAAGCAGAGAAAATTCGACGCTGAAAACAGCAGTCACTAATTTTTAAATCCCTAACACGACCTATGTTAATAAATATAGTGATTATGCATAGCTATATTATTTAATTTTTTATTATATAAATTATTTAATTTTTTATTATATAAATTATTTATTACATATTATTATACAAATTCTTACGGAATGTGTCACCTCCCCGAAAAAGAAAATCTCATTTTATATGTTTAGAAACTGCCCTAATTATTCCAAATAAGTGTTTATTGCTACAATACTCGACAAAATCAATATTGAACGACACTGGTGAATAAAAGTTTTGGTTTCTCTCGCCAAGACTTTTGATTAAATGTGCTGACGGAGAAATATAATGGAATGAAAAATTCTATGCAGAGAATATAAAACTATAGAAAAATCTTTAAAATACAAAATTGCTGAATAATTCAGAACACTCGTTGGCTTTCCTACACTCCATAAAGTCTTGGCGAAATTTTCTCGAGCCATTAGCATAAATCGTCGAAAACAAACTGATCGTTTACAGCTCCCTAAGGGTAAAGGTGTGTCTTTATGAAACGTTTAATTAAAGCCTTCATAAATCATAGTCTGGAAGGAACGCGGCAAGTGGTCGGGAACAAATTAATAAGATTAATTGGTTGACAGTTAAGAAACAGTTTTGGCTTGCTTGAACCCGCAGTATTGTAGTTTCTCAATATATCGAGGGCTGCTTATGGGAAAAGTGTCTAAGATATTTCACTTCTATCCTAAAAATAACATCCTAAATCCTGCTTCAGCCCTTCCTAATCATCAACAAAGTTATAATTATCCTCCCCTATACCTGTTCCACAATATATTATATCATTATTTCTCCATTATATTATCTAATTTCATTACGATTTTATTAGGTACGATTTTATTATGAAAAACAGTAAAATCGATAATTATATTAACAGTAGTCCAACATATCTTTCGATATAATTTTCCGACGTAATAATTGTTTAGAATTATTTGTTGAAGAATAGACTATGAAGATGCAATATGCACAAAGGATGTGAAGTTTTTAAAAATTCAACAATTTTTCAATAAAAGTTCAAATAAATATAGAATCGAGAGTTGAAATGACATTTTTTATCGTGTCATGGTTTCGTTCGAATAGACGTCACGTCTATGATGTTGCATATTTTATTACATCAACCTCATAATGACGTCACATTGTAGAGACATTACCTTCTACTTATTATGAATTATTAATCTGTTAGTGCACGTTTAACTCAAGTGCGCCTGCAGAGATAAAACTAAACTATCACTTGATGACGTCATGAAAACTTTTTTAAAAATAAAATTATCTGCGTGTGTCCGGGGCTAGTTGGTGCATTTTCACGACTCTGAAAAAATTAAATAAAAGTCGTAAACGTACATTTTTTTAAATGAAAATTGGAGCAAACTTTCTGTCGGTTAATCTAGATATAATAACCAAAAGTATAATAATAAGATAACCAAGAGTTCGTTTAACTAACAACGAAGCTTGGAAATGTCTGTCTGTCTGTCCACCTATTTATTGTTTTCTCTTTGCGCACACACATGAAAGTTGAGTTTAAAAGCGACTAAGACTAAAGAATTGAAAGATTGTTTAAAAGGAGCTTTGTGAATTTTGTCAACTGGTGCAACAAATCGTGTGCACTAAAGAGTAGACAAAACTAGAGAAATAATGGTAACACAAAGGGAAAGAAAGAAGCGATAATACACGAAATCCAATTTAACGTTATGTTCGAACTCTGAAGATTTCTCGACTTGCTGGTTCGCTAAATTGGATCGACTTGGTCCCTTCGATTACTACAGTTCTTTTGGAAATTTATCACACGCACGAAAGTCTGCGTGTTCTTTAACCTTTACGGTTCCTGCCAGAAACTTGTAATAGAAACAGAGAAACAATCTTTTAACAAAAGTCGGATCAAGTTCAGAATACGGTTACTTTTAGTTGGCTATATTTTTATGTTGACACCACTCATTTCTTACGTATTTTGTGCTGAATCCGAATACGATATCACAATTTAAAAGTTGCTTGGAGTTTTCTTTCTAGTCTCAAAAAACAAAAAAATTTGAGTTTAAATTGTTGTAGAATTTGTAGAAATTATATAAAAAATGCAAAACTTGTACTTGTGTAAACTTGGAAGTATTGGCTTTAATTTGAGCCCAGAGAACTTGAAAAATATTGGGTGGTTCCCGAGATGTGACTCAAAAAGTACGCGCATGTAAATCGGCCAAAATGACATTTTGCCTGAAATAGTAACGCTCGGCCGATTTACATGCGCGGACGTTTTGAGTCATATTACGAGAACTACTGCATGTTTTTCAAGTTTTTTGGGATTAAATTAAAGGTAATACTGCAAAGATTACATTAGTGTGAGTCTTGCATTTTTTAAATAGTTTTTACAAATTTTACGGCAATTTAAACTTTAATTTTTTGTTTTTTGAGGCAAGAAAGAAAACGCAAAGTACTTTTTTAATTCTGGCATCGGATTCGGATTCAGCGACCTAAAATACGTAAAGAATCGGATCGAGTTTGAGAATTCGAATATATATTTCCAAGGAAAGTTTGCATGTGCATTTTCTATGTGAATATAGCAATTGACGTTTTATAGTGGGCAATTTGTGACTGATTGACGTCATAAACTGAACAATGCTACTTTCCTGGTGATGTTTCTAACTTACGTCATTTGCCTAGACCTAGGTTCGTGTATAGTTTTCGCACGTAAGCCGCACAGGGCCGAAGTTCAAGAATAGCCCCGATCTAGATTGTCATATGAAGCACAAGGCGTAAGCCACATTTATGGACGATAAAATCCGACAAATTACTCATATGTACGCTCCGTCGACTTGACCATCTATACGATACAAGTTTGGAATGACGATGAGGGAATGAGATTTTCCAAAAGTATATAACACGGACCACCTTCCTTCTCTCTTGACAACACTTAAACCGTAAAGAGGAATATATCGAAGAATTTATAGCCTCTAAACGAAAACCCTTGGCGTCTATAAACTATAGAAAATCGTTAATTGTGCCAACGTTAATTTTCTGTGATGTATGGTCCAATAGAGAAACCATTTTTCGCCACTTTGGCGACATTTTTTAGAACTTTTTTCATTTTGACGAAAATTGTGTTAATGAAATAAAAAGATTGCTATCGGTAGAAAATGTCATAAAAATGCCTTCTCATTATTGAGAGTAACAAAGTTCTACTATTGAATTTCAATAGTTTGATATAAATGGATTCTTTTTGAAAATTCGTTTCAGAGGGTTCGAACAAGTGTAGTTTTTGAACAACTGATTTTCGGGTATTAAAAACAGATGTTGAAAGGGACTGGCGAAACAGTTTTTGTTGATGGGATGTTTCGGTTTGTTTTCCGTCAAGCATTGTCGCTTTGTGTTGAAATCGGTCGAAACGATGCTGAAATTGAAGGTATTAAACGTATCTGAATACATGGAAAAAATAAAAGCAACTGAATTTCCATCAATTTCATGGCGTATAGACAACACTATGTACCCACCGACTGCTTCGACAATGACCCATGTACTGAATGTCCGAACCCAAGTTACAAGCATTTTGCTCTAGGAGCTCGAAATCATCAGTGTCAATCAATCAATCATCATCTATCAATGTAAATTAATCATCAATGTCAATCAATCAACTAATTATGCCAATCATCAATTGTCAATACCAATCATCAACTATATCAATACCAATCATCAACTATATCAATACCAATCATCAACTATCAATGTCAATCATCAACCACTTGGAACTTTAAAAAAGTATTACAAACGCAAAATTTGAACGAAAAAAAATGTTTTTCTGGTTTTAAAATAAAAATAACGGGGATGCTGAGCGATCGAAGATTATCTGTTTGCTTTGCTTGCGTTTTCACATAGTTGGAATGGATCAGGCCTTATGTCTAGACTAAGCATTAGCAGAGGGTAAAAAGAGAAATAAAGGGACGAAAAACGTTTGAGAAGCGCATGTATCTCTAGTATGGGACCAATCTATCGATTTGCCTCGTTCTACAAACTAAGCCAACCATAAAATCGATCAACGTTTTCCGATAAGAACAAAATAAAACATCCTCTAACTAAAACTCCTCCGCTCTTAATGTGAAAAATATGTTTTGAAAAGTTTATCATAAAGTTCGAAGATGATGAGTTTAGAACGTAACTTTCTGCAAAAGAAATGATGATCCGACAAAACAGGAGAAAAATAAAGAGAATAGGGTTTCTACAACTCTAGGAAAGATAGAAAATCTGGAATTCTCATGGAATTTTTTTGTTCCTCATGCAATCATGCAAATCTCATGTAATTTTTATTTATACCATGAAAATTAGTTTTTAGTTAGTTAAATTAGTTAATTTATTTTTTTATTTATTTTCTATACTTTAAGATGCTTGTTAAGTTTTAACAACATTTTACACTTGTTTCTTAAAGAAAAAAATTTCAAATACTTCAAAATATTTAAAAATATTCAAAATTTCTCTAAAATATTTTGAAATACATAAAATTACTTTAAAATACTTCAAAAAATTATAAATATTCAAACTTTTTATTTAAAAATACTTAAAATTTCACCAAAATATATTAATTTTTAAAAATATTTTAAAAGTATTATATCACTAGTGAAATATTTATATTATTAAGTACTTTAACTTATTCTTATTGTTTTTAAATATGTATGCATGTGTGTGTACGAAATTTCTTAGCCTCTTTAACAATTTTGTGTGCCATATTTATATTACATATGTATATTCTATGTAAAGAGCAATTTTGCACTTATATATTTCAAAATAAAATTACTCCAGAGTACTTCAAAATTCTTCAAAATATTTAGAAATACTTAAAATGTCTTTAAAACATTTTAAAATACTTCAAAATACTACGAAATTCTTTAAAATATTTAAAAACACGTAAAGAGACTTAAAAATATTTATAAAGATTTAAGACTGCTTTAAAATACTTCAGAATACTTCAAAATACTTCAAAATATTTCAAAATATTTAATACTGCATTAAAATACTTCAGACATCTTCAAAATACTTCAAAATATTTACTAATTCTTGAACAAATCTAAAAATACTTTAAAATACTTCAAATTCCTTTAAAATACTTCAAATTACTTTAAAATACTTCAAATTACTTTAAAATACTTCAAATTACTTTAAAATACTTAAAACTACTTTAAAATACATCAGACTACTTCAAAATACTTTAAAATATTTCAAAATACTTCAAATTTCTTCAATATATTTAAAATATTTTAAACAATTTTAAAATGCTTCAGACAACTTCAAAATATATAAAGTCTATATTTCATCAAGAATTGATGGAGTAAATGACAATTTTCTATCATTTTTGAAACTTAAAATTCAATTTTTTCAATATAACGTTAAAAATTGTCTTTTTTTAATAGTACTTCCTTTGGAAAAATATTTCTACATTAAAAAATAAATCGATATGCACTATATAAAGTGTATATTTTACCAAGAATTGATAGATTAAACGACAATTTTCTATCATTTTTGACATTTCAAATTGAAATTTTCTAATATAACTATTAAAATTGTCATTTTTTAAAGACAGTTCCTTTAGGAAAAATATTTTATTGTAAAAAACAAATTGATTCGTATTAATATAAAAATAATATAACACAAAAATTTATAAAAAGATATCATTGTTTCATTAATTTTGACATTTAAAACTTTTTCTCTATGAGGAAGCCGAAATGTTCATGAAATGAATATAATTTTCCAATTGTTTAATCTTAATCGAAAACTCAGACTTCTTCCTAAAAAAAATCTTAATACCAAAAAATGGGATCAGAACTCTAAATTCACTAAAATAGAGGTTGAATATTACCCTATGCCTGGGTTCGACGCGGCGCGTCGCGTCGCGCATTTTATTTATTTATTTAAATACTAGGGGGTCCTCGCCGCCCTGCGCGCTTAGCGCGCCAACCCCCTATTTTGTTTTGTTTTTTAAACAAAT
>WNHD01004861.1:0-13492 GCA_011057455.1 Ganaspis sp. Gsp50 | reverse complement strand
TTTCATTGTTCCATTACTTTTGACATTTAAAACTTTTTCTCTATGAGGAAGCCGAAATGTTCATGAAATGAATATAATTTTCCACTTGTTTATTTTCTGTTGCTCTCTATTTTCTGTTGCTTTTTATTTTCTGTTGCTTTTTATTTTCTGTTGCTCTCTATTTTCTGTTGCTCTTTATTTTCTGTTGCTCTTTTTTTTCTGTTGCTCTTTATTTTTTGTTGCTCTTTATTTTTTGTTGCTCTCTATTGTTTCTATTTATTTTCTGTTTCTATTTAATTTCTATTTATATTTATTTGCTGTTATTTATTTTTTGTTGCTTTGTATATTCTGTTGCTCTTTATTTTCTGTTGCTCTTTATTTTCTATTGCTCTTTATTTTCTGTTGGTTTTTATTTTTCGCTCCTGTTTATTTTTGGTGCCTTTTTTACAGTTCCAATTGATTTGAAGTTCTTTTTTTATTTTAATTTCCTTCTCTTACTTGCTATTTTATGTTTGCTTGCTTTTTTATTTCTACTTACTATTTTATTTCTACTCGATTTTTTATTTTTACTCTTTTATTTTTTACTCTTTTATTTTTACTCCTTTTTATTGAGAATCGAAAATTTGCAGCATATGTGCAAAAATTTGCATGGTGAGTTTCTTCAAATGTAAATCGACATTAAATATCAATTTCTTGGATTTTTTCGCTGTACCTTGAAGAGTTATAATTGCAAGTTGCTTTTTGTAAAAGTTTAAATAATGTAACAGAGAGCAAATGTTCATTAGGTACTAAATGATAATTTTATCGACGTATTGTCCTCGAAATGCATTCAGGTTATGACATTTAATGCAACAAAGAGATTCGTTTCTGAAGCTATGTGAAGCTATTAAGCTTAAGAGTTTTTCCATCAATAAAATATAACGAATTGTTTATAAAATTGTGGGATCTTTGGTAGCTTAGAGATCTCACGTATATATTAAATTAATTGATGTTTGAAGATCAATTAAATATGGATCAAACCTAGATAATGTGGATATAAAATAATATAATAAATAAAAATGAAGATATGTGGATTATATGAATTATAATGTGGATATAATACAGATATAATATGGATATAATTAAGTTTTTTATTCTTTATGATTTTGTTTTGCTTGAAACTTACAAATATCAAAAAATTTGAAATTTGAAAATTAATCAAATTTGAAAGGATCGAAATTTCCTTCCGATTAAGAATATTTTTTTATTATTATTTATTATCTTTTTGTTATTTATTATTATTCTTCTATTATTTATTATTATTTTTTTACTATTCTTTCTTTCTTTTTGTTATTTAGTTATAGTTCTATTCGCTAAGTGCACTAAAAAGGGCTTTTGGTCCGTGAATTTTTAGTAAAATAAAAATTATTATTGTTTTTATTATTTATTATTATTTTTTTATTTATTATTATTTATTTATTATTATTATTATTATTTTATTTATTATTATTTTTTATTTATTATTATTTATTTATTATTATTATTTTTTATTTATTATTATTTTTTATTTATTATTATTTATTTATTATTATTATTTTTTTATTTATTATTATTTTTTTATTTATTATTATTTTTATTATTTTTTTTATTTCAGGACCGTATACAATATTTGTCCCAACAGACAAAGCTTTCAGGACACTCTTGGTCCAATTAGGAGGCCCTGAAAAAGCTGATCAAAAATTCAAAGACAACCCCAGACTTCTCAGTGGTGTAAGTTTCAATAAATGTTATTTTCCCTTGAAAAATTCTCCAGAACCTCTAAGTGATGAATTTCCTTTTCAATTGTCTCAAAAAGTAGACCAAAAATTCTAATTTTCACTACATAGACACAAAACGTTAATTTTACCCTCCCAATAAATTATGTTTAAAAATCTTCTTATTTTTATAATTGCAACAAAAATCCACAATCTAATTTTCACTCAAGAAAGACTTTTTTCTTGAATTCACAGTTATTGCTGCATCACGTGATCCCAGGTGCTTTCAAAATCCAAACACTGCAGGACGAAATGACCGGTGTTAGTTTAGCAGGAACACAATTGCGAGTAAATGTTTATTCAATGCACGACCATGAATGGAACGACGTCAAAGTAAGTTTCTAGTTTGCAATTTACATAATAGGAAATCACTGTATATAAAAAAAAACACATCATCATAAAAATGACAAAAGCAACCTTTTGTTTATAAACAAAAATCGCGAGGAAGTTGTAAATTTAAAAATAAGCAAAATTGTCACAGAAAGTACACTTGTTGCGTAACAAAAAAGTAAGTCAGCCTATTTCGAAATGGACATTTTTCTATAATTCTGCGGACTATTCTTCTCTCTTGATAATTATACAGGAAGGGCCGCAAGAAAGTCTCTGGCACAATATTAGTAAAACCTTCTATTAAATATATTTTATAAAGCAAGCGAATTTCAAATTAGATAAATTGAGGTGTCTGTCGTTATAGTTATGTAAGACGAAGAGGCTTTATTCATTGCGAGAGACGATGATTTATTAAATGATCGTGTATATTTGAATTAAATATGTTTGAATTAAATAGTGGATTATGCACAGAAAAAAAAATTTATTTGATTCAAATAACCGTTTAATTGTCTATTATCAAATAAATAATTATTTGAACCAAGTAATTATTATTTAAGACTAATAAACAGTAGTTGATTCAAATACAGAAATAATTGATTCAAATGTAATTATTTGATTCAAATAATAATTACTTGGTTCAAATAAATATTTATTTGATAATAGACAAGTAAATGGTTATTTGAATCAAATAATTTTTTTTTTCAGTGTGTTTTTGAATTAAAAATTATATTTGGATTTTATGGATTATATGTTTGAATTAAATATCGGATTATATGTTTGAATTAAATTAAATTAAAATAAAATAAAATTAAAATAAAATAAAATTAAAATAAAATTAAATTAAAATAAAATTAAATTAAAATAAAATTAAATTAAAATAAAATAAAATAAAATTAAAATAAAATTAAATTAAATTAAATTATTTGAATATTGTATATTTGAATTAAACAGCAGATTTCGAAAAAGATTTTTTGTTTTTGTTTTGAAAAAATATGAGAATTTGTGGATAAATTGTTTATTCGTATAGGTAACCACGATCAATGGGGCGAGAGTGGCTCCAAATAAGCGAGACATCGAAATTCCTCAAGGTATTGCTCACGCCATCGATAGAGTCATGTTTCCACTTCCGGTGGGTGATTTAATGCAGACATTGCAGGCTGATCGTGAACGAAGGTTTACCACTTTCATCAAGCTTTTGCACTCCTCTGGACTCGACGAAATGCTCTCTGGTAAGTTTCAATTTACCTCTTTCATTTCCTTTTTAGCTTTCGTTTTCGATTTATATACATAAAATTCAACCTTATGTTAAGTTTATTTTTTCATGTTCAAAAGTCACAGACTTTTATAGAAAAAAATAAACCAAGAGAACAAACCATTGAGCCATTAAATCATTGAATAAGGGAAAAATAATGTAAAATTATGTATAATGTAAATTATGTATAATGTAAATTATGTATAATGTAAATTATGTAAAATAATATATGGAACAATCCAAATATCTTCAAATATCTTCTTGCTATCAAAATATCAATCTTACATCAAAATATCAAAAATTGAATCACAGTAAATCATGCAGAATTATTTTGATCCCAAAAAATGTTAAAATGACGTAATGAGATTATTTTTACCCCCTTTTGGAGTCGAAATAATAACTCTCTATGATTTACTGTGAATAAAAATTGAAATTGATAAATGAAATTGATAAATGAAATTAAAATTAATAAGTGAAATTTAAATATTAAGAAAATAATAATAAAAAAAAATGATTAAACAAAGAAAGAGTTAAAGATTGAGGTGTTAATCAATTTGTATTAATAACACTGTTTCTATTATAGTTCTATACAAGTTCTATTATTCGTAGAAGAAAGAAATTGATTCGGGAGTTTTAATTATTTATAGTTTGATATTTATAGCGAGATTGCTTGATTTTAGTCCTATGGTGGTTTTACAGACAAAAGTGAAAGTAGGACAAAGGAATTATTTAAAATGTTCGTCAAATATGGGAAATTAAGACAAATGCAGCATTATAGGCAACGCGAGAAAGTTTTAAATGACTGCCAATTCGAGAAAAGTGGGAGATTCTTTTAAATCGATAAATAAAATACAATGCAAATCTTTTTTGTTATTTTAGAATAAAAATTGTCTGACATAAAGCTCTTGTAGAACTATTTTCTATTAGCACTTTATAATGAAAGTTTAATTATTTTTATAATTAAATCACTTTGATTAACCACACGTCCAATTTTGTAATTATATACCACAAATTTAAACTACAAATTTAAACAACAAATTTAAACCCCTTTAATCAAGAATTTGGATATATAATAAATAACGATTTTGATTTTTTAAAAAAACGCGGAAATCCGTATTTTTAAAGCAGTTTAAAAAATTGTTTCATTAATTAAAAGTTGATGAAATATTTTTAACAGGACCAAAAACTTATACCGTTTTTGCCCCGACCGATGCCGCTTTTGCGGATTCCGCCTCGAAAAGTGGAGGACCAATTTGGAGAGATGCTGATGGACCAGATGCTGCGAAAGAAATTGTTACGAGGCATATAATTCCCACAACCCTTTACACCGCTGGAATGAGGTTTTATCACCAAAAAGACACGCTTCGTGAGAAAACGCCGCCTATTCATATTCAAAAAACCGGTGGTAAGTGACTTTCGAAATTTAATAATTTTAATTTAATAATATCGAATGTATTATTTATTCATTCTTCTCTACTCTAATAATTTGCAACGAAAAATGTCATTTCTTCATATTCAATTTCATATTCTTCATATTCATGTTCAAATTGTTGATAGAAAAAAAACATAAACGTGAAAAAAAAGGAAAATAACTTGTTTCAAATAAATTATTAATAATAAAATAAAATAAATAAAAATAACATTTGCAACGAAAAATTTCATTTCTTCGTATTCAAATTGTTGATAGAAAAAAAATGAAGTTAAACGTGAACAAGAAGGAAAATAACTCAGATAAAGTGAAAAATCCGTTATGTTGTCAGACACGTAATTTAATTTCTATAGTATCCTCTTTTGATTATTTTGCATTGTACTTTGATGCAAATTAATTTTTTGAAAATTAGAGTAAATTAATTTTGAGCGCTTCTTTGTAGTGTATAAAGTAGTGTATAAACTTTATAGTGTATATAAAGTGTATATATTAGGATCAATCGATCCTAATTATAATTTCAAATGCTCGAGAAATGTTTAACTTTCCGACAATCGAAAGACTGATTTTTCGAATTGCAATCGATTTACAATTTAATTTATTCAAATTTTAATCAGCCTTAGCTCAATTTATTCCGAATTTGTAACAGTTTCGATTTCGGAAGTCGATTTACATTTTAATTTATTCTAATTCCAACCGATTCAAATTCCAAATTATTCAAATTCCAAGTAGTTCAAATTTTAATTTATTCCATTCTGTAATCCGATTTATGGACTTTAATGGACTGCGAAGTGTAAAATTAAAATAAATAAATAAATAAATATAAAAATGATTTGAATACAGATTTCAGTACTACAGTATTTTCAGTACTACATATTTCAATCGGTTCATAAATTTATTTAAATTTGGTCGATTGTAATTCAGATGAATTCAAAATGCGCTTGATTAGAAAATAAAACGAAATTTAATTAATTTCTTTCTTTGAATTCAATTATGATTTTAACTTTAATCTGTTTCAACTTTAGTCGATTAAAAATTCCGTTTTTCATATGTTTGTTTCTTATTTGTATTTATTTTTTGCGTTTCTTATTTGTATATTTATTTTTTATGTTTCTTATTTGTATTTATTTTTTGTTTCTTATTTGTATTTATATTTTGTGTTTCTTATTTTTATTTAGTTTTTGTTTTTTCTTTGTATTTATATTTTGTGTTTCTTATTTTTATTTAGTTTTTGTTTTTTCTTTGTATTTATTTTTTTTGTTTCTTATTTTTATTTAGTTTTTTTTGTTTCTTATTTTCATTTATTTTTTTTTGTTTTTTTATTTTTATTTATTCTTCATTTGTATTTGATTTCTATAGCTTTTTATATTTTTCACCCCTCTTACTATATGCTATTTTATACAGAAAAAATGTGACGTCATTTGTGAACGTTCCCCGACACAAAAAATCAATTAGAATGTTAAAAAACAATAAAATATGAAGAAATAGAGATAGAGAGAGAGATATTTATTTATTTTTTGTTTTTTCTTTGTATTTATTTTTTTTGTTTCTTATTTTTATTTATTTTTGTTTGCTTCTTATTTTTATTTATTTATTTTTTGTTTTTTCTTTGTATTTATTTTTTTTGTTTCTTATTTTTATTTATTTTTTTTTGTTTCTTATTTTTATTTATTCTTCATTTGTATTTGATTTCTATACCTTTTTATATTTTTCACCCCTCTTACTATGCTATTTTATACAGGAAAAATGTGACGTCATTTGTGAACGTTCACCGACACAAAAAATCAATTCGAATGTTAAAAAACAATAAAATACGAAGAAATAGAGAGAGAGAGAGAGAGAGAGAGAGAGAGAGAGAGAGAAATATCACAAATATATTGAAAGCGAGTTTGAAAGTAATGCATCCGATTAAGAATGCAGCTAATTAAGAATTCTCATGGAGTTAAGTTTCATTTGAGGAGTTAATTAGGTACTTTAATTCAAAGAAAAATGTGATTTGGAAACAATTGAAGTATTTTCGCAATGGATAATTTACGTAAAGTGGCAGTTTTTCTGGGGCTCTGATCTTTATTGCTTATTTAGAGTAAATTTTTAAAAAGAGTGCTAATAATTAGAGCCAGCACGATTTTCTCTCACGGAATGATTCCTGACCTCTGTGGATGATTTCAATTCAAGTTCTATCGTGAAGTAGCGCTTCTTATTTTTCTTTGCAATTCTTGTAAATCCATTGCAGAACAATCCTCTTTCTTCATTAACTCCTCTATACCGTAAAGTGTAACACGAAAGGCTGTAAATCACTTTTATTTCATTTTCTGCCTTCTAAAGTTGCGAATTTACACCTGCTTGTACATTTATTCCATTTTAAATTACTTAAATTACATTTACATAGAAACATAAACTCAAACTTATTTTCACTAATTTTCATTTAATGTTCAAAGTTCTGGTATTGTTGGATAATTAATTTCATTTAATAATTTCAGCAATTTTTGTACAATATGCAGAATATGTTTTATTTCACTAAATAGTGAATTCACTATTTGGATACTAAGAAATCCCTAATTTGAAATTTCATTATTAGGATTTGTTTGATTTTTTATGATTTGAATTATATTATTTAAAACAAACCCAGAGAAAAAGTATATTTGCCTTAGAGGCTAATAACTTTTTATTTGTTTCAAATAAATTATTTTTTTTTATTTTTATTTAAATAAATTATTTAATTTTTTTATTTTTATTCAAATAAATTATTTTATTCTTTTATTTTTATTCAAATAAATTTTTTAAAAATTTTTATTCAAATAAATTTTTACTTGAAGCTAATAAAGTGTACTTGAAGCAAATAAAATTTGCTTCAAGCAAATAAAATGTGCTTGAAGCAAATAAAATGTACTTGAAGCAAATAAAATTTATTTGAAACAAATAAATAATTAGGCTCTGAGACAAATATATCGTTATTTGATTCAAATAAATTAATTCAAATAAAAAATTTCACATGGTGTATATTATATATATTATTTAAAATTTATAATATCAATTGTTATAACAAAACAGTAATCTTAATAAGTTGGAAACATTTTGAGCAATTTTTGTAATGCTTAAGAATTGATAGGAATCTTTAAGTTAAAAGGATGGAAAGTGTGATGGCTTAAAAGGAATCTTCTCGTGTCGGACATGTGAATCAAATATTTGCAATTCCTTTAAAGTATAATCATGTTGCAAATGGGTCGGTGAATGTCCGAGATTGCACGACTTCCAATACAGGACATTGCATAGCACAACTCAAGCTATTTATTATGTATCAACTTCTTACTAGCATCCAATTGCCATATTTATTATAAGGCAATGCCGTTGCCCTCGAAGTAATTAATTTATTAGACTTTGACACTTCCAAGTTATTTATTCTCCTATTCGAATAATTGAAGAAGCTAATACTGCTCATTTTACGATTTTTTCACAACTCTCTAAATATGAAGAAATGAAATGCTCCCCATTATACTAATAACTGCATTCACACTTAAACTATGAGCGTAATTTCGCTCAAAAATATAGGTGAAACACTAAATTTTATTGTGTTTCACTTATGTTAAGTGATTTTTTTACTTCGATTTTTTTCACTTATTTTAAGTGATTATTTTTTCACTAATTTTTAATTGATTATGTTTTCACTTATTTTAAGTGATTATTTTTTCACTTATTTTAATTGATTATGTTTTCACTAATTTTAAGTGATTATTTTTTCACTTATTTTAATTGACTATTTTTTCACTTATTTTAAATGAACTGTTTTTCACTTATTTTAAAGATCAATCATGAGTCTATATAAAATAAGTGGATATTTAAAACTCAAAAGAAACATTGAGATTAAGTGCAGATGAAAACAAACTTTTAAGAAGAATAATTTGACCGTATACGGTTAAATTATTCTTCTAATAGTAACACAATTATTTTAACTATGAAGAAGGTATATAGAGAACGAAAATCGCATTAAATTGTAGAAAATAGATGATTGAACGAAGTGTAAATGAAAGGATTTTATTGACCGAGTGTTTAAGAAAGGTTTTGCCGTTCTTGTTAAATATGAAATTGTTAAGGCGTATACAAAGTAACAATTTCTATTTTTAGAAGGGAAGTAATTCCAATGTTGGTTCTAGTGTAAAATGATCATAGCGCTGTATTGATTTGATTCATATCTTATACGATTAAACTTTTACGGCTTCTAAACATTATGCATATGCTAATAAATATTCATGATATTTCCAACTCCTTGAGCAAGTTATACTATTATTATTACATAAGCCAGAACCAAAAAATTAACTGACCTGCTCAGCTTTTTGTTCTGTTTGTCCGATTTATTATAAAGCTAGATCACACGATAAAGTAATTAAATTTTAATTGCTTTTAATAACTGTAATAACTATAATTAGCTAATTAAGCTCTTAATCATAATTTCACAGTTATGAAAAATTTTCACTAATTGAAACATTGGTTCACATTGTTTATATATGTTTGCTTGTATCTCGTTAGGATTGAGTGTATTTTTCTTCTTTTATATTTCTTTCTTTGTTCTTTTTCCTTTCTTCATCATTTCTTCTTTTCTTCTTTTTATTTTAATTATTTATTTATTAAACTTTTCTTTTTCTTTTCGTCTTGCTTCTTTTATTTATTTA
Source organism: Ganaspis sp. Gsp50 (assembly GCA_011057455.1). Taxonomy (NCBI): domain Eukaryota; kingdom Metazoa; phylum Arthropoda; class Insecta; order Hymenoptera; family Figitidae; genus Ganaspis; species Ganaspis sp. Gsp50. The sequence continues at coordinate 4,045 of WNHD01004861.1, read as the reverse complement.
CTAAACTTTTATCTTATTTTCTTCTACCCTTTTTCTTTTATTTATGAAACTCTTCTTTTCTTTTTATTTTCTTCTTCCTTTCTTCTTTTTCTTTTATTTATTTATCAAATTTTTCCTTCTTTTATTATCTTTTTCCTTTCATATTTTTCTTTTAATTATTTTTCAAACTTTTCTTTTCTTTTTCTGTTCTTCTCCCTTCATCTTTTATTTATTTATTAAACTCTTCTTCCTTCCTTCCTTTTCTTTTATTGATTTATTAAACTCTTCTTTTTCTTTTCTTCTTCTTCCTTCTTTATTCATTTATTTAGTAAACTCTTCTTTTATACGTTACTTTTATTTTTCCTTCTTCTTTTATTTATTTACTAAACTCTTATTTTCTCTTTATTTTCTTCTTCCTTTCTCCTTTTTCTTGTATTAATTTATCAAACTCTTTTTTTTCTTTTATTTTTTTCTTACTTTCATCTTTTTCTTTTATTTATTTAAGCAACTCTTCTTTTCTTTTTCTGTTCTTCTTCCTTTATTCTTCTGTTTCTTTTATTTATTTATGAAACTATTCTTTTCTTTTTCTTTAATAATATATAGATGAAGCAATTATTCGCTTTTTAAATTATTATTCTTTAATTTTTTCTCTTCTCTTTTATGTTATTTTCTTTTTTGTCTTTCTTTCCTATCTTTCTTCGTTTTCTTTTATTTATTTATTAAATTACACTTCTTTTCTTTTTCTACCTCATTTTTCTTTGATATTTACTATACTCTTTTTTATTATTTTCTTCTTTTTCTTTTATTTAGTAATCAAACTCTTCTTTTATTTTTCTTCTTCCTTCTTCTTTCATTTATTTACTAAACTCTTCTTTTCTTTTACTTTTTGCTTCCTAATATATAGAGCAAGCTATTATACGCTATTTTAATTATTTTTCTTTCTCTCTCTTCTTTTTTATTCTATTTTCTTCTTTGTCTTGTTTTTCTACTTGGACTTTCTTAATTTTTTTTTAATATTCATAAAACTCTTCTTTCTTTTCTTCTTCCATCTTTTTTTATTGACTCAACTCTTTTTCCTTTCTTTCTTTTATTGATTCATTAAACTCTTCTTTTTCTTTTCTTCTTCTTCCTTCTTTATTCGTTTATTTAGTAAACTCTTCTTTTACGTTACTTTTATTTTTCCTTCTTCTTTTATTTATTTACTAAACTCTTATTTTCTTCTTATTTTCTTCTTCCTTTCTTCTTTTCCTTGTGTTAATTAATCAAACTCTTCTTTTCCTTTTATTTTCTTCTTTTTCTTTTATTTATTTATTAAACTCTTCCTTTATTTTTATTCTTTCTTCTTCTTTTATTATCTTCTTCCTTTACACTTTTTCTTTTATTTATTTTTCAAACTCTTCTTTTATTTTTATTTTCTGCTTCCTTCTTCTTTTTTATTGACTCAATACTTCTTCCTCTGTTTCTTTTCTTTTATTGATTTATTAAACTCTTCTTTTATTTCTCTTGTCTTCTTACTTCTTTTATTTAATTATTAAACTCTTCTTTTCTTTTTATGTTCTTCTTCTTTCTTCTTTTCTTTTATTGACTAAACTCTTCTTCTTTTCTTTCTTTACTTTTATTGATGTATTAAACTCTTCTTTTCTTTTTATGTTCTTCTTCTTTCTTCTTTTTCTTTATTTATTTATCAAACTCTTTTCTTCCTTTCCTATTTGTTTCCTCATATATAGAGGAATCTATTTTATTTATTTTTTCTTCATTTTTTCTCCTCTTTGTTATTTTATTTTCTTTTTCTTTTATCTTCTTTTTCTTTTATCTTCTTTTTTTTCTTCTCCATTTTCAGCTTGTAATTTATTTCGTTTTTAACTTCTTTCTTTCACTTTTTTTACATTCCTTTTTCCACTTTTGTATTTTCCGTGTTAATTGTTTCCCATTCTCTTCTTCTGCTTCTTCTTCTTCTTCTCCTTGTTGTTCTTTGGTTATATCTTGATTTTCTCCACAATTTTTTTCTAATCATTACTTCTTTTCGCAAGTTTTTCTCCTTGAGAATGAAAGGAAAAAAAACATTCTACAAGTAGAATGAGGACTTAAATAAAGTGAAGTTCTAATACCTTTTATAAGCAAGGCAGTTACGATTGAATAGCCTTTTTTTATGAAAAGCAAACATCGAGGAATTTTGTGATGAGCCATAAAATATCTCAAACAGGCTATCATTTGAAATTCTTGAAGATTCTCTACGCAGTGAATATATATATGTGTCCACTTTCACTATGAAGAGTTTCCCTTATTAGATTTCCGCAATTGCAGTCACACAAATCATCAGCGCACTTTTGTCGATAAGTTATGTTGCGTTTCACAATTCAGGCAGCCAGAAAGTCACTTAACAATGTCGTGAGTTGAAATTCTTACTTTTATGCTTGTTATTGAAACAAAATTATCGTGTCGATTTTACAATGCATACGTGTGTCTGTAAAGAAACACAGATGTCATATCGAATTTCTTTTTCAAACCATATATAGTTCATTATCGACTGGCTTATGTAATATTCACTGCACAAACTATCTTGACTTTCTCGATTAAAATAAATTTCAAATGTTACAATATATATGTGTACGTTTTTTGAAACATTCTAGAAAGTTTATGGGACCAAGAAAAAATGCTATCAGATTAGATCTGTTTCATTTGTTTGGCTCCGAATGAAATGTACTTTCTTCGAATACACGTGAGAATCAAATCTCAGGAATAATAGAGTCTTTAACAATTGGATTGATTTGTTCCGAAATGAATCATTTTTTCAACGGTTTTAGTTTTTCTTTTTATTGTTAATTAAGAAAGAAAATTTTAATCTATTTTTCTTTTTGTTGTTAATTAAGAAAGAATATATTTTTCTTTTTGATGTTAGAAAGAACATTTGAGCACTTTTTGATAGAGAGAAGAATTTTTTTTTTATAAAACAGAATATGTTAAGAACATATAATTATGAAAATTTATCTTGTTTTGTATAATGAATGTTTGTCATATTACGTATCGTCAGATATTGGAATAAAAATAAAAGCAACTTGGTTTTCTTTTGTAAAAATAGGTCTCTCTTCTTTTCTGAGATTAATTGCCGTTTTTCTAGCTTTTGATAAGCAAGTATAGAAAAGAGAAAGTTGGCTAATTTATCAAGGGGTCTAAAAACTTTTTTCATTATTTAATGAATCCTCTATTTGATCTAATTTTATTTGCATTGTTTGTGGAAGGCTTAGTTAAGCCATATTTTCTTTTGTCTAGCTCCAATCGTTCCATCTCCTTAAAGGTAATTTGCATTTCATTATAGGATAAAATTAAACCACATAAGATGTCGAAATGAACGTAAACGCTTTTAAACTTTCTCAAAAAGGTCTTTCAAATCACCGAACAATTTTAATACAAGACAGGGTAAAAAAAGAAGCGTATAATAAAAAGAAGTATGATAAAAGTTCTATAAAAGAAGTATGATAAAAGAATTATGATAAAAGAAGTATGATAAAAGAATTATAATAAAAGAAGTATGATAAAAAAAGTGTAATAATAAAAGTGTAATAAAAGAAGTATGATAAAAGAAGTATAATAAAAGAAGAATGATAAAAGAAGTGTAATAATAAAAGTGTAATAAAAGAAGTATAATAAAAGTGTAATAAAAGAAGTATAATAAAATAGTATGATAAAAGAATTATGATAAAAGAAGTATAATAATAAAAGTGTAATGAAAGAAGTATAATAAAAGAAGTATGATAAAAGAATTATGATAAAAGAAGTATAATAATAAAAGTGTAATAAAAGAAGTATAATAAAAGAAGTATGATAAAAGAAGTACAATAATAAAAGTGTAATAAAAGAAGTATAATAAAAGAAGTATAATAATAAAAGTGTAATAAAAGAAGTATAATAAAATAAGTATGATAAAAGAAATATAATAAAAGAAGTATGATAAAAGAATTATGATAAAAGAAGTATAATAATAAAAGTGTAATAAAAGAAGTATAATAAAAGTGTAATAAAAGAAGTATAATAAAATAGTATGATAAAAGAATTATGATAAAAGAAG
>WNHD01004860.1:0-10782 GCA_011057455.1 Ganaspis sp. Gsp50 | reverse complement strand
CCGGAGAAAAATCCCGGGCTAACGGGGCCTCGAACCAGCAATGGTTCGTAGCGTCCGCAAAGCCCCAAGCTTTCTTCCAACTGAGCTAAATCGTCGGTTCCTTTTGGTACTATTTTTTGTCTTATTTTTAAACCTAATTTGTATCTCTTTGGTACTAATTTGATGTTTTATTTTTGGAGCTGATTTGGATCCTTTAGTACTAATTTGATGCTTTATTTTTGGAACTGACTTGCATCCTTTGGTATATACTAATTTTATGCCTTATTTTTGAAAAAAAACCTTTGTAACAATTTGATACTTATTGATATCTTCATTTTCGAAACTAATTGTTACCTCTTCGGTATCAATCTACTTTTTTTGCATCAATGTGTTCTTTTCTAGAATATCAATTTGTACTTTTTTAGAATATCAATTTGTACTTTTTTGGAATATTAATTTGTACTTTTTTTAGAATATCAGTTTGTACTTTTTTTTGCTATTAATTTGGACTTCTTTGATACCAATATACGTTTCTGGCACTAAAACCCTTTGATAGAAAATTACCGCATATTAAAATGATTTACCTTTATTCTTTAAACGTTATTAGATGTAATGTCCAAAACGTACAAAAAGTCGTTTTTATTTTCATTTCATTTGACTATGTTTTTTCATTTGAGTTTTTATTTCATTTGAGTGTTCGATATTTTTTACTATAATTGAAAAATAGTGAACGATAAATTCATATTTTATTGATTTTTTATTGGTCCCGAAATGGAACTCAAAAACAAACTATACAAAATAGTGCTTAATTAACAATTTCCAAAAGGATTGACATTGATGTAGGAAATGGAATGAGAATAAATGATAAGGAGGGAAATTGAGTGAAAGAAAGAAACAAGAGTACGAAAGACGAGAATTGGAGTCAATCAGAGGAGGAAGTTTAAAGTTTAAACTACTACATTGAGATGATTAATTACATTTGGAGGTTCGTCCGATGGACGTTAACTAGCCACACTTGAGCATAGAAAGATAAAACAATAGAGAATGCAGATAAGAGCATTTAATTGTCGAGTGAATCATAAACAATTGATAGTGAATTTTACAGTTATACTAGCATGTATGGATTTATAGATAATCAATGAATAATTGATTTATTCCACGCATCGTTGCACGTATTGAGAAACGGTTTCACTAGTGCAAATTTTGCAATTGTTCATGTGAGCGTTTATTGAAATATTATTAATTAACACCTAATTAGTGAAAATTCGGTTATTATAATTACAAATAGTGAAATAATGTGTGTTATTATTGACTTTTTTTCAGTTTAATTTGACAGTTCATTTGGTATTATTTAAAAAAATTGATTAAGTGTTATTTACACACATTTGGTTTAGTATTCTGTATAACTTTACTTGGTTTAATATTATTTACTTTCTTTGGTTAAGTATTTTTTACTTTACTTGGTTTAATATTATTTACTTTCTTTGGTTAAGTATTTTTTACTTTACTTGGTTTAATATTATCTACTTTCTTTGGTTAAGTGTTTTTTACTTTACTTGGTTTAATATTATCTACTTTCTTTGGTTTAGTATTTTTTACTTTACTTGGTTTAATATTAACTACTTTCTTTAACATTATTTTCTTTTTCTTAATTACTTTGTACTTTACTTGGTTGAATATTATTTACTGTCTTTGGTTTAGTATTATTTACATTATTTGTATCGCGTTTCGAAGAAAGGAACCTTAGAAAGAAATTATTATAGGTTATGTTTGATTATATCTTCAACTTGATTAAAGATTTGTTTTTAATTATGTGCAATTAAGAGAAGATTTTTATGAATATCTTGTGTGTGTACTATCAAGGAAAAATGTTTTAAACTGCAAGTAATAAAAATAGAAAGCTTTAATCAAATTCGTATCATCAAACATAACCTACAATTTTTTTCTTTTATGGTACCTTTCTTCGAAGTGCGACACATTTGATTTACTATATTATTTACTTCATTTGGTTTAGTATTTCTTTCACTATTCGATACAGTATTATTAACAATAATTGTGAGTACTTTTATTATTTATTATTATTATTTATTTTATTATATTCACTCTACTGATTTACTATTTTTTAGTTTATTTTCATTATTTATTTTACTATATTCATTCTACTAATTTACTACTTTTTAGTTTATTTTTATTATTTATTTTACTATATACACTCTACTGATTTAATATTTTTTAGTTTATTTTTTTAGCATTTAGTTTTTGATTCTTTTGTTAAAAGATTTATGTTAAAAGTTCTTTTAAAGTTACCAAAAATTGATGAACAATTTTACAAATTTGAATTAGTGGACTTTTCACTAATAAATACCAGTTGATGCAATAGTTTCATTCTAATTAATATTCCATTTAATGAAAATTGTAGTAAAAATTGTTTTTGGACGTAATTGATAATTTAGTGGACAGAATTTCTTTATTGTTTTTATTAGTCGAGAAGAGCAAGGGAGGAGCAATTTTAATTAGCATAAATAAGAAGATAAGAAACCTCATTAAAGTTGAAGAAAGCCGATAAGATTTAGAAAGCTATTATTTATCTCTTTTCAACTTGTTGTTCTTGAGAAATTACTTTAGCTCTTTAGTCATTACAGACATATTTTGCATTCCATCTTTCAAAATATGCTTCTCTTGTTTCTGCCTTTTCATTTATTTTACAACAATTAGCGTTTTCGTGAATCATAAGAAATTAACAATTTTGTTTTATTGAAATCAAAAAAATTAAATTAAAAATATATTCAATTAAAATAAATGAAATAAATAAATGGGATAAATAAATGAAATAAATAAATGAAATAAATAAATGTAGTAAATAAATGAAATAAATACGTGAAATAAATAAATCAAATAAATAAATCAAATAAATAAATTAAATAAATAAATCAAATAAATAAATCAAATAAATTAAATAAATAAATCAAATAAATCAAATAAATAATTGAAAAATAAATTAAATCTACTTAAAATTAATTTCACATTTTATATTTCGATCTAATTTAAATTAATTTATAGAACAAACAATTTGTTACAAACAAGAAGATAAACATTTGTTACAAACTTCCTAAAAGTTGAATTAACAGCACAGAAACAAAATTTAAATAATCAATTATGTTTGGCGTTATTTTGTGAAAATACGGAATGCGGAAGATTGTGTATTGAAAGGTATTTTAAAATTTGAAGAAACTAGGGAAATGTGTGAAATAAATTTACAAAGACACGCTTTGAATATAAAATAAAGAGCCGAGTGTCGCGACAACGTTTAAGAATAGATTACTAGTTATAAATTCGGTCTTAAACGAATTTATACACATATGAGGGGAAGTGTGAAGTAATTCATTTAAGCCCACATGTGCTCTCTCTCTCTCTCTCTCTCTCTCTTTCTCTCCTTTTTCCTTTTAAGTGTTGAGAAAGCAAGTAATCATTGATCATTAGTCACTTTTAGTCCCATCTCATATGCGCCTAACAAAAAGACCATTGACTTCTAGTTCAAAAAAAAAACAAATTCTTTTTTCCTTTTTTTCATAGCATGAAAGTCCCACTGTGCGCGCAAATGTTAGAAATAATTTTAACGTAAATTACATTTTTTCTATATAAAAAATCGTTTTATTGATAATGTAAAAATTCGTTTTATTGATAATGTAAAAAATCGTTTTATTGATAATGTAAAAAATCGTTTTATTGATAATATAAAAATCGTTTTATTGATAATATAAAAAATCGTTTCATTTATAATATAATACCAATCTTTTTATTGAAAATAAAAAAATGTATAATAAAAACAAATGCATTTAATATTAATTGTTTGTTTCTATTAAAAAATCTAAAAGTTTTGTATCTGCTCCAAAAATTCAATTTATTGTATTTGCTCCAAAAAAACTGTGCCAGCTCCAAAAATTCAATTTTCTGTACCAGCTCCAAAATTTCGACTTTTTGTACCTGCTCCAATAATTCAATTTTTGGTTTCCACTCCAGAAAATTTCATTTCTCTAATGAGAAAATTACAGAAATTGTCACAGAAATTACAAAGTCTTTTTGCTCCAAAAACAACAAACATTTGTCTTCGCTCCAAACTTGATAACGTTTTCTTTCAGCTCTAAAAATTAACACTTAATTTCTGTGTCAACAATCGAAACTTTTTGTATCTCCTCAACAAAAAATTGGTCTCTTTTTATATCTCAGCTTTCATAAAAATAATACCTTCTTTTCTTTCAAAAAACACAATTTTTAATTCCTTCTACAAAATTTTCAACGTCCTCTTACACCTGCTCCAAAAAATTCTACCCTTTTGCTTCCGAAAATCCAACCATTTCATCTCTTTTTTTTTAATTACTCTACAAAAAAGATACAGACAAAAAATTGAAAAAAAAGGTTGACTGTCAAACGTATCGGAAGCGATTAATTTATATAATTAAATTTCTTTTGCACTGTACATTGCGTGAGGCCGATGTAAAAAGAAGCCAATGGTTGTAGAATATAATTGAATGAAACTCGAGTAGTTTCTTGGCGGAAATTGAATAATATCGTTGTAATTGTAATGGTGTATGTTTTACTGTTGATAGAACTGACCTGATTGATTTATAGATAGAAGATTCTTGCGGAAAATATGAGGATTTTTAACACAAACGTACACGTGGCGTCGGGACGGTCGGCGTCGTCTGTCGACTGTATAGCCAATGTTGCGAACACGCGTGCGATTCAATGTTCTTCCCCACCATCAGGACTTTCTTTCCCCTCGAATTCCGTCTCTCGATATAAACTTCCCCGACAAACAGGATTCGCTCAGGCTTGTATATTTACAGATCCCCAATATACTTTATCCCTTTTTTATTTTGCCAAAATTTCGCGAATATTCGCCAAAAAATGCAAAAGTTGTTGCAGAAAACATGAGCGAAACAATTTTTTCCTTAAATTTGCATTATGTTGTTATATATTTTCATTTTATTGTGTACTTATTTTATTTATTGTACAGTAGAACCCCGATAAGAGTAAAAGTTGAAGGGAAAAGCTAAAACGTTCGAGTTACAGAGGTTTTGACTTATATAGAGGTTTCTGAAAATATAATTGGACTTATAGAGGTTTTCGTAGATTAGAGTTTTAAAAGGTCGCACCTCGGGTTGCATTTGTACTAAGTTCGAGTTACAGAGGTATGTAAAACTGAACTTTGATGTATAGAGGTTTAAATATAGTCAACTCTATGAATAGTGCCACTACAAGTCTATGAATAGTGCCACTAGAACTCTATGAATAGTGCCACTAAAACTCTACGAATAGTGCCGCTTTTCTTTTGTTCTCACTCGAGCGTCCTTTGTCCCCTTTGTGCAAATTTCTAAAAAAATTCGCGGCACTATTCGTAGAGTTGACTGTACATAGAAAAGTTTCTCAAGGGAAATTAAAATTACTTCGAGCTACAGTGGTTCTAGAATTCGATTTCTAGACGTTTTTGAGCTTCTAGGGAAGGGAATGGACATTTTCTTCGACTTACAGAGGTTTTTTATTATTCGATGTTCGAGAATTCGAGGTTCGACTTATCGAGGTTCTACTGTATATTTTTATTCATTTTACACTAAAATAGTCTTCGCCTGAAACAATGGAATATTCGTATAGAATAGTTAAAAATTTTCTGACAATGTACAAGCGATTTTAGGACTATCTCTATTGTAGAGAAATTGAATTTTCAGAACAGGAAAAAATTTCGTTATGGTGGGGAAATTTTTTCTCTTTATTAGAAATTTAAATTCTCTATATCAGTTACATTTAAAAATTGTTAGTTTGCGTTATTAAAATTTGTTCCAGTGTATTTATCGTGCATTAAAAACAGCAGGATAGAAAAAGTATTTTTATTTTTGTAATAAAGAGGCTTACAAAAATCTGTAACATAATTATTACGAAAAAAGGCCAAAAATGTAGTATATTTAATTCTAATTGCTACTAATTTAAAATATATTTTTTATAATTTTCTAATTGTAATTTAGGATTTAAAAAACGCAAAATTATATTTTTTGAGAGATGTAATCTTTTTAAAAATATAAATTTGTAAAAATATGAAAATTGAAATTGAAAAATATTAAATGTGAATAATATTAAATTTGAATAATATTAAATTTGAATTTTGAAAAGTATTAAATTTGAATAGTATTAAATTTCAAAATTATTAAATTTGAAAAACACTTAATTTGAAAAGTATTAAATTTGAAAGACACTAAATTTGTAAAAATTTGAAATTTAAAAAGTATTAAATTTGAAAAATATGAAATTTAATGTGGAAAACATTAAATGTGAAAAGTATTGAATTTGAAAAGTATTAAATTTGAATAGTGTTAAATTTCAAAATTATTAAATGTGACAAATATTGAATTTGAAAAGTATTAAATTTGAATAGTATTAAATTTCAAAATTATTAAAGTTGAAAAACATTTAATTTGTAAAAATTTGAAATTTGAAAAACATTAAATGTGAAAAATATTGAATTTTAAAAGTATTAAATTTGAAAGACACTAAATTTGTAAAAATTTGAAATTTAAAAAGTATTAAATTTGAAAAACATGAAATATAATGTGGAAAATATTGAATTGGAAAAATATTAAATTTGAAAAGTATTCAATTTGAAAAACATTAAATTTGAAAACATTTGAAATCTGAAAAACATTAAATGTGAAAAATATTGAATTTAAAAAATATTAAATTTGAAAAGTATTTAATTATTGAAAAATGCGAAAATTCAAATGAATTATTTGTCTAAAATATTAGTTTTCTGCGGGCAATAAATGATCCGTGTGAAGTTCTGAAAGTTCAAATGGACGAAATTTTTATTCTATTATTTTTAAAATGTAAATTTATTCAAAGATATCAATTGAGAATATTAACTTCCAATTTATTATTAATAAAAAACAGTTGTAAATTTTTTCTTCTGACCATTTTCGAAAAAATACAAAATAAACAAAACAATTCGTTCAAATTAACGTTCAGAACTTCAGCAACATTAAATGTTCATATTTTTAATATTTTTCGGTTACAAAATAATGTTTGTGACCAAAATAGAATTATAAATAATTGAACGAGTATGTTTTCGATTTTTTTTACCTGACAAAAGGGTTAATAAAAAAAGTGTAATGTTTGAAACTTACCCTTACAACTAGGCATAGTTTGAGCATTTTTGTCCCATCGACCGTTTTTGCAAAGAATCGTTTTTGTCCTTTGTTTTGAGTCCGGAAATAATGTGCCCGTTTGGCATTTGAAGGTTCTTGTTTCTAGGGTTCCGTTCGACACATAACTTCCGTTTGGAGCCGATACTTCAGGGCAACCTAAAACTGAAGAGAAATTGATTAAACACTTATCAGAGATTAATGCGAAACTTAAAAATAGAAATGAATCTGAAAAATAGAAAGAAAGCTTCAAAATATATCATTGAAACTGCGAAATATAAAAGAAACTTCAAAATGAAAATGAAATTTCAAAGTCAAAATGAAAATTCAGAATAAAACTGATATGCTGCGAAATAAAAATGAAATGGCGAAATGAAAATGAAACTTCAAAATGGAAATGAAACTTCAAAGTAAAAATGAAAATTCAGAATAAAACTGATACTGCGAAATAAAAATGAAACTACAAAATGAAAATGAAACGGCGAAATAAAAATGAAACTGCAAAAATAAGAATAAAACTGATTAAAAGTAATAACACTACAAATTTTATTAAAACTTAAAAATAATAATAAAAGTTACAAATAAAAACAAAAGTGAAATGTAAAAATAAAATAAAAACAATAAAATAAAAATTTTTTAATAAACGTATTTAAATTAAAAAAATTATCCAGAAGTAAAATTGCAGGTTACAATACAATTTTTAAAACAAATTAAAAAAGATATTTGTAAAGAATAAATATGAAAACTAAACTAATTTTACACACATTCATCAGTTTTTTTTAAAAATACATCTTCGTTAATCATTCTGCGTTAATTTTTCCGATGCATAATATTTTGCAATCAACCTTTAATCAATTTTCCGCAATTTCATCGATTGTTGGCAAACGATTGTTAAACAATGTTGGAAAAGTTTACACAAACTGATTGGAAAGTAGAATTTTTCCGCTTGATAAAATGTCATCTGCAACTTAGTTGAAGTAAAAGAAGTAATTGCTTTTGAATAATTTGCATTCGTTTCGATAAAAATAACTCATCTCGCTATTAAGTACATTTAAAGTGATAAGAGAATTACGCAAATTGTCGACCTCTTAGAATTTCCACGCGTTTAAAGATGCTCAACTTTTCACGTGACTGAGCCTTCGATTTCACGTGATATATATATTTCTTATCGTGACAGAATTCACGAACAGAAATCTTACTTGGGATTCAATTGAAATTATTGGATTTATACGGATCAGTTTTTCATTTTCTGAGCCTCAAAGGACTTGTGATAATGTTCGGAAAAAAGTGGATATCACATTTTTATGAGATAAAAAGTTGTAGGAATAGGTTCAATAATTTTTTATTGAAATCCATTTGGCTCTTTCGATTTCTTTTTTGCTCTAACGCTATATAGTGGGGATATTTTGAATTGAATTAAAGTGCTTGATTATTTAATTAAATAATGGACATCGAAATAAATACTTTCTCCACGGGGAAGCAAAAAATTACAAAAATAAAAATTTGAATCTCTTATTTATTTTTTTATAATAATTTTAAAATTTTCGAATCTTTTATGTATTACGCTTTATATTCGAAAATAGATAAAATAATTGTATGTTAAATATATAAGAAAAATATAAAACAAGTAAATAAATATAATATAATATTTTATTCTGCATTAAAAATATACATTTTGTTACAGGGAAAGTAAATAAATAAGAACACTTTTAAAATGTTTTTCTCGATCGAATTATTCAAATTTTTGGTACCTTTATATTGCAACAAAAATCCTCGGGCGGGATACAAATTCTTGGAAGCAATGAGGTCAACTGTTACTAAATTTGTATTTGAAATTACAGTAACTCCAGCAGCGGTTCCACAATTTTCATAAATAGTTTTTCCACTGTCTCTTATTCTTACGACGTCCACGCAGCTTCCATCTGGCTCGTGAGCTGCAAATTTCAATTAATATAGAGTGTGTTTACACCGATTTAAGTGCTGCGTAAAAGCGCCGAAAAGAAACGAAGCTTTGAGTCAGAGTGGGGGTATGAGAGAGGGAGAAAACGACGCTAGTTTACTCTCTCGCTCTCATTTCGTTTCTCTTTTATGCGCATGATTCATTTTCACTTTATGTTTTAAGCTTCTTTCAATTATATCGATGTAAGATCGCTCTATGGAGAGTAAATTAAATTATTGAAAATATTGTAAAATTATTGAAGTATTGTCAAATGAAGAATAATCGTTTACAAATTTAAAAATAGTTATTTATGTAACAAGGGGTAAAAATAGACGTGTAGAGATTTCCCTTACGTCCATGTTGCATACAAAAATTTTTGTAGCACTGTGCTCTAAAAACTCGACTTTTTCGGCAGTAGGGGACTAAAAAGTGATTTTTATTCTTTCTAGGGCGATAAAAGTACTTCTATTTCCTCTAGTGCGCTAAAAGTACTTTTTATCCCCTCTAGTGCGCTAAACGTACTTTTTCTTCCCTCTAATGCGCTAAAAGTACTTTTTACGCCCTAGTGCGTAAAAAGTCGAGTTTTTAGGGCACAGTATTACAAATTTTTTTACATTTTTTTATAATATTCTTTTTACATTTTTGCAAAAAACTTTTTTTGCAATATGTATTCGTTCTGCATATTTGCAAAAAGCCATTTTTTAGAATAATGGACCACTCGACAGCATCTTTTCGAGCTTTTTATAGAAGTACTTATGACAGCAAAAAATGAAGAACTCGTGAAAGAAATATGAGAGTTTTAACCCTGGAATATCAAAGTCATTGAGTGGCAAATTCAAGAACTTAGAAGCACTTACCGCGAAGATGGAGGTCGTGAATTGTCAGCTCTATCCTCTGCCCAGGAAGAGATCTGAATATCCACCCACAGGAATATTCTCCAAGATAATAAAGAGGATATCCTGGATTTCTAATGTATCCTTCCTTGTCGCCCACCACCTTCACATGCACATTGCAGTATTTTTTAATTTCTGCTTCTGAAAACAATAACAAAAATATAATATTAATTTATTTATATATTTCGTACCCGTAAAAGGGAATCCTATTACTTTCACTTTCTATCGCTCTGGCTCCTAAACTATTTGACATATAGAACTGAAATTTGGTATATAATTAGTATAATTATACAATCACAAGTTTGTTTCAAATTAATATCGTAATTTGTTGTAACTTATTAAGTATACAATAATTGAGGGTCTGCGTGCAATAACTGCCTCTGAGCTCACACGCAACTTTCTTGCGCAGCCAGAAATTCAATTTCCCTTCAATTACAAGGTGTAACAAAATTGCAAACAAATCTTCATACAAAATCATCATATATATGTAGTTAAACAATGCTTCCCTATGGGGAAGCAAAATACAATAAAAATGTATAATTAACAAAAATTCTAATGACAAACCTACAATATTAAAAACAGGGTGGCCACTTGACCGGGAAACCGGGTAATGACCGGGAATTAAAAGACAAACCGGGAAATTTGTTACTAAACCGGAAATTTCTTCACCAACATAAAATCATACACTGAAAGAAAATATTTAAGAAATTTCAATAAACACATTGTACATATTAATATAATAATAACGATTTAGGGAAAACGGTAAAAAATGAGAAAAATT
>WNHD01004859.1:0-10782 GCA_011057455.1 Ganaspis sp. Gsp50 | reverse complement strand
CCTTTAATCACTTAGTCTCAAAAATAATTTTGTGTTTAAAAATGATAGTAAAATTAAAGTCGAAAGTAAATCAACTTCAAATTATAAAACAAGTATTTGTTTAACATTAAAAGTAGAGCAATTTTTAAATTTATTTGTCTTCTAAATGAGCTTCGGGACCAACACGAAACAACGCGAAAAAAATGCGTATTTATTTAAATTTGATTTGCTTATATTCAAAATTCGATATTTTTTTCTTTTATTTAAAAAAGTTATAGAGATTTGAATCTTGGCATTAGGTAAACTTCAATTTTTTTCAATAATTCTTAGACATTACAATGTAATGTTAAATATGCAAAAAATTTTGAGATTTGACAGTTTAACTTTAAATTATATTTTGCACTTATTTTAAAAAAAATTTAAATGCTGAAAACAGTTGAAAATAGTAGATCATATCAATGTTGTATAATATTGAGCGAGATAATTTAACTATATATCTTGAAAAATTGTTTTATTTTAAACGCATTTTCTATATCTAAATTAAAAAAAGTGACAGATTTCCATAATTTGATTATTTTGAAATTTAATTTCAGAAAAACTAAAAACAATAAAAAAATATTTTTAGTTTGTAACTGTGGAAACATGTAAAATTATTTATTTTAAGTATCATTTATTTTAAAAATTTGGTCGAAACCACTATGTTTGAAATAAAATGGATTATTATCTCTTTAATAAAACTTTCTTTATAAAAAAATATTATATTTGTAATATTATTATTCATATTATTAAATTGTTTGAAGAAATTCTTGCAATATCTTTGGAATAAATAATTTGATATATTTTAAGAAAATATTTTTCTTAATGATTTTAAAATATTCAGATTTTTTGCTTTTTATAACGCCAGTTCAGCATCTTCCAAAATGAAGAGAATAATTTATTCAATAATGTTGATAAACTCTCTTAATTGTATGGCAAATTAGTGTAAATGATTCTGAGAACGTAAAAAAATCTTTGCTAATTCATATATTATTCGAAATTTAAGAAAGCACTCATTGCAAACTGCGTAAAGTATTCATGTTTGAGCTCATTTTCTTTAGATTTTAAAAATAAATTTAATATTTAATTTTAATCCCTTAAATTTTCTACATTGAATCTCCTCTAAAGAATAATGAGAATTATTTTAATGCTTTTATTTAAATATGTGAAGAAAAATTATGATATCTCTCGATTTTTAAAAGTTCCCGGCGTAATACGCGGGCACTGACATCAGAGGCACAAAATCGACTCGTCGCCGCCCTGGTGGCATGTGCCCAAACTATACCCTTGCAGCATCTAGGTAATTTATCTAAGGTATCATCTATTCAAATTTATTCTTATAGCTTCAACGGAGCTCTTATCGCTGCTCAACCCATGACACAGATCAAAGTTTCAGTATCATCTATTCAAATTGATTCTTATAGCTTTAACGGAGCCCTTATCGCTGCTCAACACATGACACAGATCAATGTATCAGTATCAACTATTCAACTCGATGCTATTAGCTCTAATTGAAAGAAAGATGATTTTTAGAAAACAATCAAAAGACGCTGCCTCTTTCCATTAGCTTCGGTATAAATTAAAAAATGTACGTGAGTTACCGGAAGGTACGTAAGCCAACGTAAGTCACGTAAGTTACCGTAAGCTGCATATGATACTGATAGTTACTTTAGAGCCTTCCCGGCAGGCTAGGATGAGATTGGCCATGCGGCCTCTGGACGCACTTTAGACGCATAACTCTTAAAATTGTATTTCTGTAATGATAATTTCTCTAGGCGAAATTTTCTACATTAAGAAACGAATAGATTTAACTATGTCGAATATATATATATATATTTTTTTTTAACTGATATTTTTAAGTTAAAATAATTTAGTTAACATAAATTAAATATATATTTTATCCGAAATTTACTTAAAAACTTGAAATTTTTTTTTATATAAGGAAGCAAAATCTTAATGAAATGAACATAATTTACCACTAGTTAAAAATTTTAGTTGACATATTGGATCTTCCATTTCGGATCCGACATTTTGAATTTTTCAATTTTGACCTCAGATTTGGCTTCAGAGACCCAAAAAGCATTAAATAAAACACTTAACAAAAAAAATTTTGAAACATTTTTGGCTCAAAAAGGATATTATAGCTGGACTGCTAAAGGGTTTATATCACTTTTTGAAACATTGAAATAATTTCGTTACTTTTAATATTAGATTCTTCATCTTTGGAGGTCAACAAATTCCAAGCTCCTAAGAAAAAGACGAAAATAGTGAAATCTTCAAAAGGATCTAAGTGCCCATCACGCTGGCCTAGACGGAAGAATTACAAATTATCAAGACTCTAGTAAGATAATTTAATATTTATTTCTCGACTCATTATTCATTTAATTTGGAGTAGCAAAGACCTATTTTGATATGAAACTTGCATTTTTGTATAACAGAGGCAAGGCCATGGCAATTTATTCTTGGTAACTTACGAAGCTTTCGTGCATAACTCCTTGATACACCCAAGCTCATTAATGCTGTCCTTCCGTTAATACTGCGCAGCGATATTTACATTGACATTTTGATGCGCACAATCGAAAATGTGGACAGCATTAATGAGCTTGGGTGTATCCTAATAAAACAATAAAAGATAAATATTTAAGTATTGCAAATTTATGTGTGTTTATGAAATCTACATAGGAAACTACGCATAAATACCAAACTTTAGCTTCCTAGGTCAAATGTTTTACCCGGTAGAAGAGAAAAAATATTCATTTTCATGCATCTTTCACAAGAATCGTGGTTTTTCTTTAAAAATTCCTATGATAATCAAAGTAAAACATGTTAATATTATTTGTTATGTAATTTGCATAAGAAACTACATACCCTCGACCGGGGCTATTGTTCCCACGCAGGTACTATTGTTCCCACGCTACTTTTTAATAAATAAAATGTTTATATTAAATTGTTTAAAGTTCTCGCTTGGTGTAAGCATTGTTTGATATCTTGTGGATAGAAGGCAATAAATGCTTTTATTAAATTCTTTGTCAGGAATCAGAAAGAAATCCATAAAGTTGGAGAATTTGCGTCGTCGGTTAATCAAATCCGTGAAAATCATCTTGGATCTCCTCAACTGTTGTAGTGGCTTGAAAAATGTAACAGGTACATGTAGTCAATTTATTTGTGATGAAGCAAACTCGGTGACCTAACTTTTTTATTGAGTATTTTAAGAGAAAAGTTTAAAAAACAACATAAAAGTACAACACAACTTCAAAAATTTAGCTGTCATTAAATGTTGGTTATTTCTTAATCAATGTGTAATTTTCCAATAATGTTGAATTTTGAATAAATATTTCCAAATATATTATTAAAACTTTTAATTCTCATCGCACGAGAGATACTGCATATTTGTTAAGCAGTTTATAATTTGAATAACATTTCTGTGTTTTACTTTCAAAAACGTTCAATAATTTCTACAAAAATAATCTTTTTAAATATTTTTTTTTTATTGTACTCTAGACTTCCTATAGAAAAGATTTTGTGGAGTTAAAACGATGGAGAAATTGTTCAAACTAATTTTATAAATAAACAAATTTTACTGGGAACAATAGCCCCAAGTACGGGGCTATTGTTCCCACAACTTTAAAATTTCATACCTTCGAAAAAAATTTTTTTTTGTCTTATCTAACTTATAGAAAGTCTTCAGAAGGATGTTGACAACTTAACTCCGTAGTAATTTTACTTTTTTTATTAATCTGAATTTTAGTAAAGAGTTGAGTAAGAAAATAGCATTTTCCTGGAACAAATAGCCCCGGTTGACGGTATCCGTACCAATTTTCAATAAACTAATCTAATAGACTAAGCTCTAGCATAGACGGTCACGTTTTTTGCTTTTAAGTTAGAGTTTATCCTTGGCAACGCTATGGCCATTACCTCCAAACAAGTTCACTATATTTTTCTTCTAATTCTCAGGTAAAAATCCAATTCTATGTCAAATTTCAGCTTTCTAAGTCAAATGGTTTGGCCGTGAAGGGGGGGGGGACATTATCATTTCAGTGCATTGTAGACCAAAAATCATGGTTTTTCTTTGATAAACCCAATTAGGTTTGCTATTTTTTCTCTGTAAAATACAAATGAAACTACATACGTGTGCCAAATTTCAGCATTCTAGGTAAAAAATTGTAAGCTTCAGGGAGGGACACACGTCTTTTAAAAAAAAACAGGTTTTTAAACGAAAACGCTAAGACAATTGACTTCTACGTCAATTTCAATAATTTTCCCGTAATCTCTACGTCAATCTACATTTGTGTACCAAATTTCAGCTTTTTAAGTCTAAGAGTTTGGAGGCTAGGAGGGACACGGTATTTTTTGTGTTTTTTTTGTAGTTTCTCCTTGAAAACGCTATAATCATGAACTCTACGCGCGTTCTATATATCATTTTTTATTTCTACGCGTCGAATTACATTAGTATACCAAATTTTATCCCTCTATGTCAAGTAATTTGGAAGCTAGAGCGATTCATAATCGGGATATAGAAAGCGGAAGTAATAGGGTTCCGTTTTACAGGTACGGAACCCTAAAAATTAAACAATTTTTTATAATTAATATACGCTATATTGAATTAATAATTTTTATTTTATTCTAATTTGTAATTAGTGGATCCAAAAGCCACCTGATACAAATGTTATTAGGAATGGATCCATTTTTTTTAAATATCATGATAGCCATATTCGATCTACCATTTTGAATTTTTAAAATCTGACTTCAAATGTGTCATCAGTAAACTCAAAAGCAGTAGTAAGATTAATTAAAAACAGTGAACAAGTAAAAATAGTAACCTTAACAAACTTTATAAATAATTAATTGAATGTTATTCTTCAAACATATTTTAAGAGAAGCAGAGTGATCCCATTAAAAGACATTAATTTGCAACGATTTTATAGTAAAGCCACAAAAAAGTGTTATTTCTCATGCAAAGTGCTTTTCAAAAATGAATGGTTTTCAGGCACTATTAAAGATTAATCTCAATCGAAATGAAAATAGGTATCTCATTTTTTTTACCCTAATGTTCACATACATGTTAATGTTCCAAATTTATTTCAGATGAAACTTTGTAAGTTAACTTTACAAATTGTTTACTGAATATAAATTTGTAACTAAAATTATAAGAATAACGCTGAAAATTAAAATCGTAAATTTCTTTCATTTTGTAGATTCAATGCAAGAAAATAATGATAGTGAATCCTTGAAGGGCCTTGAACGTTACTCAAAATTTACTGTAACGAATAAAGATGGTTCTGAGGTAATTGTAATTATTATTATTATTATTATGATTATTATTATTATTATTATTATTACTACTACTATTATTATTATTATTATTATTATTATTATTATTTAATGAAGTTGATTTTGAGAAGAAAAATGCATTTAAAAGCGCTGGTATACACGGCTAACCCACTTCTGTGGGAATATGCAATATACGATTTTATCTCCATATACTTACCTTAAGTACATGTATCCACTGTTCTTTCTCCCATCATTACAGAGTCATAGTTCCTTTACTTGAAATGTTTTGTGTACACTGTTCTTTAGTTGAATTTTGTCGGCCACTACTCTGCTTCAAAAGGCAGACATATTCCGGTTATGAACCATATGTGTGGGTGATTTTTTCTCAAGTGTCACAGGTCAAAAATTCAAACCGATTGAAACTTTGACAAATTGTTGTCCTATATGATGGTAGTTTACTTGGCAAACATTTTTAATATAGAACAAATATTTAAGTGGGGAGAGGGGTTTAAATTTTTGACTTTTTGTACGACACCGTTGACTTTCATGATTTCTTATTGTTCTAATATTAATAAAAAAATTCTTACTTTATCAGTTTCGATAGATTTTTTGTTGCTTTTTCGATTGGTCAAATGCATTTTTGTTTAAAAAAATTATTTGACCTTGAAAATTAATAATAAAAAACAAAGAGTTTTTCTTAAAGAGCGACCCGATTTTTTCCATTTTTCTTAATCTTAATCGAAAGCCCAGACTTTTTCCTAAAAACAATCTTAAAATCAAAAAGTGGGATAAGAACTCTAAAGGCACGAAAATAGATTTTGAATACGACCCTACATTTCGCATCGTACCTAAAGCGTAGGGTTGAACCTCCTTAAGTTTTCTTAAGAACCTCCTTAAGTTTTTTTTAATTCTCTGGAACTATTGAGGAAATTTTTGACAGTAATTTCTCAAAAATTCCTTTAAGATTTTCTGCTAAATTTCCGCAAAAGTTCTACAACTTTAGAATCCACATTTTTTTTATTTTATTTTTATTTTATTTTATTTACAAGTATACACGGGCAGAGCCCATTGGTACCAAAATAATGACTAAATTTATTATGTATTTTTAATACATAATTTAAAACAATTTTATGTTGAATGGATTTAAAGATGTTTTGTTAAATTAATTATTCTAAATTCCTTAGAAATTACTTTACTTATTGCCCTTTTGAGGCTCTGCAACAATCTGGGAATGACATTTATACTTGAGGAATTTGTAAGTAGTTTGTTAATTTTCAGACAGTAAGGATAATTTTGTGAATGAAGTAATACTTTGCCTTAGGCCGCATTTGCAATAAGCCTCAATCCTTAGCGGACTTGGCATAAGCCTTATGAAAGTTTTCATTGCAGGACTCGGGGGTTTTTGGAGTCACTGAAGATGAATGTGAAAAAAAATTGAAAAATAAAATGCGGATCCAAAATTCTAGAAACAATTCTTAAAAATATTCTCAATTGAGTTCAAACTCCCCACAAATATAATCACGTCATAACGTTCTATTTTAAAAATTTTATTATTTCAACTTTCTATTTTGAACTTTTAGTACCTACATGAAATTAAATTGGTATTATTATTGTTATTATTAAATTATTAAATATAAATATTATAAAAAGTAAATATTAATTATAAAAGTTTTAGACTATGACTACAAAACTGTGAATACAACTATGACACTCAAAATATTTGAAATTTAATCAGATTTGCTTAAAATTTCTGATTAATTTCAGACAAATATCAGAATAATTTGTCCAGTTGTGTCCGGCATTTGTCAAAAATCTATTAGAAAATAATCCGATTTTGTCCGCAGATTGTTTGATTTCTTGAAAAAACAAGGATTATTGTCCGAAAAAATAAAGAATTTATCCGAAATAAAAATGTTAAAACTAAAACCTTATAAGGAAATACTGAAAAACGTCCGGTAAAATTCGAATAAAGTCGAGTTACAGTTTAAAAACAAAAATTTGTCCGAAAACATCCTAAGCTTGTCCGATTTAAAACTGTTACGACTAAAATGTTATTAGGAAATAAGGAAAAACGTCCGGTAAAATCCTAAAAAAGTCCGGTTACAATTTAGAATGCGAAATTTGTTTAGCAAGATACAATTTAAGCACACTACATTTATTAAAAAATTACATATATTGTAGGTTGAACACATTCATTTAGGACAAGGCATTCACATCAAAGCTGAAATTTGGGAAAGCATTAAATGCCAGACAGATGATTCCAAATTTGTTAAATATCTAGCTACGGCTATATGGTCTAGAACCACTTTAGTGAACAGGTTTCTTCAAGATAATGATAAATTGATTAACTTACCTGGACGCTCTCCTAGAAAAATATTGACTATTAATAAAAGAAAAGTGGTTACTGGTATACATTTTTTATTTTTTATTTAATACAGGTCAACGCACAACAGATTGTTAAACAGAATCGCAATCGTAAACGCAAAAAAAAGAATAAGTTAGAGAAACATTGTCATATATGTTTGTGCTTCTCTTACTCATTCTTTCCTTTGCATTTGCGTCTGTGATTCAGTTGAAGAATCTTTTGTGCTTAAGCCTTTACACAGTCCATAACACTAATTTTTTGTTTCTGATCAGTGCATATGTCCATGTTATCTTTACATTTAATGATCCTAACGCTATGTCCAAAAACTCTTATAATAATTTACGAATTTACCTTCATTTCATTTTTTCTTAAAGTTTCCTTTTAAATGTAACAATTAAGTCAGACATTCATAACATTATGAAAGGTTTCATAAGACTGCTCAAAAGCAACATATTTTACAGTTAAACTATAAAATATATTGCTTTTATACTTTGTGATTTAATTTAAGAACCCTTCAAGTACGTGTATCATGAATGTCTGACTTATTATTGTTTTTAAATAAAGACTTAGGGAAAAAGAAACAAGTGGAAAATTATATTTATTTTATGAACATTTCGGCTTCCTCATAGAGAAAAAGTTTTAAGTGTCAAAATTAATGAAATAATGAAATCTTTTCATAAATTTTAGTTTTATATTATCTTTATATTTAAACGAATCAACTTGTTTTTTACAATAAAATATTTTTCCTAAAGGAACTGTCTTTAAAAAATGACAATTTTAATAGTTATATTAAAAAATTTCAATTTGAAATGTAGAAAATGATATAAAATTGTTAATTAATCCATCAATTCTTGGTAAAATATACACTTTATAAAGGTAAATCGATTTTTTTTAATGTAGAAAATTTTGTCCAAAGGAAGTACTATTAAAAAGAGACAATTTTAAAAGTTACATTGGAAAAATTGAATTTTAAGTGTAAAATGATAGAAAATTGGCATTTACTCCATCAATTCTTGGTGAAATATAGACTTTATATAGGTCAATCGAATCGACTCGATGCAAGAAATCTAAATTATTCACTTCTAAATAGAAATTTTTATTTGAAAATTTTTTTTTATAAAAACCTATTTTTTAGGAGAAAAAGGTGCTCAAAAATGGTTAAATGAGTATTTCTAAAAATCCCTCCAATCATTTCTAAATTTTTATAAATGTAATAACTCTGCCAAATTCCATTCAAATCGGTCAAAGCGTTCTCAAGATAGAGAGGCCACAAAAAGCGTGATATACGCACACATACACACACATACATTTGTACATTTGCTTAAAACTATGTATATGGGTGATTGTCCGCGTAGCGCAGAATTTAATGTTCCCAGTGTTTTTGAAGAAACCGGTTGCACATATTATAATTAATCTAACGAAAAAAACTAATTTTTATGTTTACAAAAAAAAAGATAATAGTTGATTTTATTAAAAAGTTTTTAATTTATCTTTAAAAACTGTTTTAATATGCCATAACGTCATGGTAAAGCCTGTCCCCAGCATGATTTTTATAAAAACAATTGTTATTTTAGTAAAATATAATAATCAATATAAAAACTATTAACAGTTTTGCATTGTATATGTTAGTAGAATTGTAAAAAACAATGAACTTTTGAAAATATATTTTTCCTCTATTTTTTTTGTATGTTAATCTTTGTCCCCTATTTTATCGTCATGGTAAAGTCTTTTTACAAAATTTAATTTTTTAATATCAAAATTAAATTGATATTTTACTCAACTTTAGTAAGAAGCAGCAATGAACGGTCTTAAGTAAATTACTAAAGAAGAAACTAATTTAAGAATAAATTCTTTTGCTTTTTACACGTTAAAAGCATGAAACTTGCATAGGGAATCACAGAATCGTCATGGTAAAGCCTTCATATATTTTTCAATAAAATGGATAATTATTTATATTTTACGTCAATTTAAGTATAGTAGTAAAAGTTTAGTGAAAATAAATGAAGTAAATATGAAAAAGAAGGAAAGTCGCTAATAAATTGTTTAAAAAATCAGTTTTTGTTATGCGTCATGGTAAAGCCTTTTTGTCATCGTAAGCCTTTTTCTCTATTGAACAGCGGATATCGTTGAAGTGATTCTTAGTGCACCAATAAAGTGAAAAAAAAATTATTTTACACGTTCAAGTTCAGATAAACAATAAATAATTACATAAATTTCCATAAATTACCGTATAAATTTCCATAAATTACCACATAAATTCCACAAAATTGCCGTTTTTTTAAAAAAGTTTTGAATGGTATTTGATAATTTACTGTCAATTGTAACATAAATTCCCATAAATTTCCGAAAAAAGTTATTTAATTATTAATTGTTTTTGATAACTTACTGTTAATTACATAAAAATTTTCTATAAATCACCGAATACATTTCGGAAAATGGAATATTCCTATTTATAATTTTCTTTAATAAATCGATTTAATGTATAATTTTCAATATGGACAAGCAATAAATATTTTGAAATCATATTACAAAAATAGCTTTAAGATATTACTTTTTCTTTTTAAATTTCTATTGGTTAGAAAATAATTGTTTAGAGAAATTTCGCAAACTTTGAAAAAAGTTTTACAAACGAAATAAAACTTTAGAAAAAACGAACCTAAGGCAATCTTTCTAATTTTTCACATAAAATTGATTATTATTAATAAGAATTTTAACGTCCGAGATTAAAATTGATTATCATACATAGTTTTTTGCAAATTTTACTTTTTTATAATTTGTTTAAACAATAATTATTAAACAAATGTAATTTTTAAAACAGAATATGTACGGATTATTATTATTTTATTTTCTGGTAAACATAACAGTTGGATTTATTTTTCCATGGACGAATAGTATAGCTGCATAGTACGTACAGATATATTATAAAATTGTTTATTAAATAAATATAAAAAGTTTTAATTTTTTGTCCGGCCCATCGTGGCTATTTCATTTTGGACTCTTCACCTTAAAGAATATCTATTAATATGTATAATTGTTGAATTTTGGCGCCCTCTCTGCTCCTTGAGCACATGCGTGTGCACTATTTTATAAGCGCGTAGACGCACTACTTTTATACCGCTTGCTGTGTTGCG
>WNHD01004858.1:0-12650 GCA_011057455.1 Ganaspis sp. Gsp50 | reverse complement strand
ATTTGCCTGGACCGCCTGTAATAGGCTTGCTCGCCAGTGGGTAGGGAAACTGTGGAAAACCTACCCAGAGTACAACCGGTTACCGACAGTCGGGTTTCAACGGTGCTCGACGGATAATGTATCGACAGCGCACACCGTTGACCCTCGGCGTCTAACCTCTCGCTCGAGTTATCTCACGAGCCGGAGAAAAATCCCGGACTAACGGGGCCTCGAACCAGTGATAGTTCGCAGCGTCCGCAAAGTCCAAGCTTTTATCCGACTGAGCTAACTCGTCGGTTTTTATATTTTTGTTTTATTTTTCATTTTTTTTTTTATTAATAAATTTGAATTACACGCGCGCCCTGCGTCATCACTAACTATACCCTCTATTTAATTTACAAATATTTTCAAGTCTAAAAGAAACTTCTAGCCAGCAGGGTAAAATTCATTTTTCTCTTTTATTAAATTGACTAGAAAGTTCACAGTCAGCCAGTAGGCAAAGAATTTTAATTTGAAATTTAGTTTCACAGCAAGTTAAGAACCAACTGGAATTCTGCGGCGAGCAAATTCCGGATCAGCAAAATGAACTTCATTAAAATTAACGGTTAGAAACTGAAGAGCTAGAAACAGATCAGCTGAATATAAACTCGCAGTGTTATATCATTAGTTTGATATTTTATTCCAAAAATTACAGTGAAGTAATAATTTAACAATTAATTATTTAAGATTGTAACTTACGGCATAGGTTCAGAATGCGTATCGATGTGCAGAGTTTCATTAACAGGAGCGACGTGTAATTTACCACCCAACCGTGGCTGAAAACAGGATCAAATTAGAATTTTGTATAACTAATTAGATGTAATTGTGAAAGAAATTCAGTAGTTGGTTTATTATAATGGGCAGGGATTTTTACAATCTCTGCTTTTAACTATAGAACTTACAAGTGAATTATAATGAGGTTGTGGCGAGTTGGTATTAACTGGTATTGATGGTGTATAGTGATGAGATCCCATGCTCATTTTTCCACCTGAGGACCCATTGGATAATAAACTATGAGCTGCAGGTGAAGCAACTGGTTTGCTTTGGACGGGAGTTTCTAAAATCCAATTATTGTAATTAATACTATATAATAAAAGATTAATTAATTTTACGATAATAAAAAAATTAAAATCCATAATCTTGCTAAAATTGATTACACACTACAGTCTCGTTTTTTTACTAAATATTAATATCGAACGGCTGAATCAATACTTAGATTTATTTTGACATCTATCAGTTTGTTCCTTCTGTATTATTTTAAAATTTTATTACATTTTTAAATTATGGAATTATTTGACAACGAAGTTCCTTGCGCCAAAAAGTGTTTGACAATTTAAAATTTGTGTTTAAATTCAATGGTTTATTTAATCCAAGTAATTTTCGATAAAAAAAATATTTAGAAGTAGATTTAATTATTTATGATAATCAGATCAGTATAAGGGTTCTCCCATAGACATCCACACTCGAAGGCCTTAGTAGACACCGTGTGTGCGGAACTCCTTTTTGAAACTACCCACTAAACCTTTATCCTCCTTTTCGGGACTTAGTCTTCACAGCGCAGCGGTACTGTCTGCATGGCTTTAAGCTTAATTGTGAAGACACCCGTGTGTTCCCTGAGCTCTCACAAATGATCGCAGACCAGCCCGTCCGGTCACGGATCCACGACCTCCTGAGAGACTCCAAGGATTCCTTCTTTCCCCTATTCTTCCTTACCTGCGCCGAAGCGCCTCCTCGTGTTTTGCAGCTTCCAGAACTTTCCGGAAGACTGTGCACTTGTCGGAGCCCAAAACTTAGTCCCAGGCTGCTCCTTCAGTTTCGCAGCACAAGAAGCAGCGAGGTTCTTTTTTACTACAACTGGCAACGGTGTGGCCAACTTCTCCGCATTTAAAGCATGCGAAGGATCTGTCCACCCCACTGCACTGTCTTGCACCCTCTTATTAGCGGGTAGCAGCTTTACTTTTCTCAGCTTTCTTTTGGACTGCAAGGCTCTCTCAAGAAGCGCAACAACTTCTTCTTCAATAAGACTGTCCAAGTTTCGGATTTCCAGAGTAACTTTCTGGTCATCTCGAGATTGGACAGTCGCCATGCCACGTACGGTCTCCGCTACTTTTGTAGCAAAATTCTCGAGCTTTGAGTCTCATCCCAATGTCAAAATGAGGTCTCCCTTTTGCGTGAACCTGACACCCACCACCTCTGACTCGCATAACTCAGGCTTTACTTCTTTTCTGAGTTTGTTCAGGACAGACGCATAAATCTGACCCTCAGCAACCTTAATCAGCATTGTCTGCTTCTTCTGCTTGGGCCACTCCACCAAAACTCTAGGACCCTTCGAAGCGATGGATCCCACGAAGGCCTTTGAGGGATCCATCGCTTTCGGCTGGGATATCAACGTCTTTTTCTTGCAGCTTTTGCTTTTTCAGCTAAAGTTGACTCCCTTTTTTGCACTTTTTTAGCCTGCTCATTTGCTGGCGGGCTCTCCTCCTTTTTTGCGTTTATGGCACTCAAGGACCACCTTTCTAATCTGGTAGGTTATGTACTTTTTTTTTAAGTAAATCGTATAGTTACGAAAAACTAGAGCACTTGAAATTTACATTATTAATTCAGATTTAGATAATTAATTTAGATTATTAATTTTATTTAGAAGAGTGTAATAGAATTTAACAGCAACTATATCAAACGTTAATGTAAACATAATCTTGTGACTTTAGATCAGTAAACAATGTTCGTGTCACCTAACCAAATTGTTTGCTATTTTTCCATATTTTTTTTAATCTTTATTAATTTAAGTTAAAGAATATATATTACCTGATCTATGTCCGGGTTCTAAGATAACTTCAACATAGGAAATTGGAAAAATTCCTTTCCTATTTCCAATCCGACCTTCGTACCAATTTTCATCAACCCTTCTTGTTAAAACCACCACATCTCCTGCAACGAATATTATTAAGTAATATTGCTTTATTTAGAAATAACTTCAATAAACAGCATTGAATAAACTTATAAATAACCATTTTTTTGTTTAATTAAATGGCATATAACTTAAACAAAATAGGAAAGAAATAAGAAAATTGTTAGCAATACCTTTCGCTAAAGATAATTCCAGATTAGTCTGAGCGATGAAATTGAATTTGGCTCGTGCTTGTCCTTCGTACGGTTTCTTTGGCGTTGTTCTGATTCCATCGTATGGCAGAATCTGTAAAAAATTTCTCTTATAATAAAGCGACGATCTCTGCAAAGTAATACCTTCAAAAAGCACAATCCTCATGCCACTAGGTGCTTCACAAGACGCAAAATTTTGTATTACTTAAAATACTACTAATTTCTTTAAAATCTCGAAATAACTTAAAGTAACTCAAAATTTCTATTTTTCAGGGTTTCGTCACCAAGGGATGAAATTCTTTCACATTGTTGTTTGTCCGCCGTACAATAAGCTGAAAGGAGGCTTTCAGGAGGCTCTTTGGAAGTGCTGTAGAGACTCTGGGAAGTGATATATAAATGATATTTTAATGCTCAGAATTTGCTCGCCGGAGCCAAGGTTTTTTAATTTTATTCACTTCTCTAGAATTTACTCTACTGTATATCAAAAAGTTACTCTTAGTCGTAAATACTTCTATTTAATTTCTAGTTAGACTCTGGTTAGATTCTAATTTGATTCTGTCGCATTGGGTTAGGTAGTGGTCAGTTAAACTCAAGGAATTTTTGATGTTAAGAAAGTAAAAGAAGTTTATTTAAATAATCAAAATAAGATATAAAATAAAAAAATAAGTAAATATGTGCGTTGAAGAAAATGAATATAAAACAAAAGAATGAGAGAAAAGAATACAATAGTAATTAATTTAGAAGTTACAAAATAATCGGTGTTCATAGTAATTTTACAAAATAAAACATAAACAATTACGCGGTTCTTAAATAACGATAAACGGCACGAAGTTAAACGGTTCCAGCGAACTTTGAGATCTCGTACATTATTCCTTTACGGGCCGAACGCTAAAAAGAATATTCCGTGCCTACGTCATCATGGTTAATTCTCCGGTAAAACTACTGTAACGCGAATGAGTTGTATCACATCTACCAGTCAAGAGCGCGGGATATCTAGCCGCGTAATATCAGGTAGGATATGACGTAGTTGGAGAACAGTCAATCCTGAACGAGAGAAACTTCCAGAATCAAGAGACTAATTCTCCAGTGATGCAGCGCGCGGGGGGTAGGCCCAAACGAGAGTCTACACTGAGAGGTGGAGCGTGAGATTTTAAAGATCGTGTCGTTTCAACCCTGGAGAACCAGAATTGAACCTCGACGATCTTCCTGGTTTCGATAATTATTCGCGAAGAACCACGACTATAATTACAGAACAGGTTTCTTAGAGTAATATATTTTCAACCAGGTTTCTCTTTTAATTTTCACAGTAAACTGTGAAAGCCTCCAAAGAATTTCGTATCTGAGACCTCCAAGGTGGACCTTGGCAACGACACAGAACGATACTGCTAAGAACAAGGAAGGAGTCTATTCTGTCAGCTTTACACTTGAAAACTGATGTAAGGCATCTAGAATACCTACTTCAGGAACCATTCCTCAAGGATCTTGACGATAATATCCAGAAGAGTCGAAGTCCGGATGAGAACCGAACCACTCCGTCTCTTAAGAAGATCATTATACTAGCAAAATGACCTGTCCTGTACAATCAGCGCCTCTATACAGTTAATTCCTGAGAGACCAGGACCTTAACTTTACTGAAGAGTTGAAGGGGTGCAAACCAACATATCAGCCGGCTCTCTTACCCAAGTTGACTAAAGGATCTGCAATCAAGCAGGTCGATATATTGGCTTGGGTAACCACAGGGCTTAGTAGCGGAGACGGCGAGTCTACGCTATGAGAGCTTAGTCGGAGACTACGTTGAGCGAACTCATCCCTAGGACACGGTAAGCAGATCTGGAACATTTTCTTTGGAACTGTCCCAGGTTTGATAATATCCGTTCTCCTTTGACTCAAAGGCTTTCCAAAGCTTTCAAATGCACTGCGCCCTTTCAAAGTGAAACTCTCTTAACAAACGCATCTCTAGTAACACTATCTTACATCTTTAAATTCCTTGACAAGTCCAAGTTGAAAATTTGACCCATTATAATTTAAAATCTCCCGCAGATACAATAATTTATGATATACCGCGCGCTTCTCGTATCTAGAAATACGCGAGCTACGTTTTAATATTTTTATTCAACACAGGCATATTGTGGTCACTTTACCTACCTGTATAGACGCATCCTTAGTTCCTCCTTATAACCTACGGGTCAATAATGTACCCATTATTACCCTAGGGCATATTTTCAGGTCAATAAAGTGCTCATTATTACCCTAGGGTAATAATGGGTACATTATTGACCTGTGGGCTATAAGGAGGAACTTTATTGACCTGAAAATATGCCTTGGGCAATAATGGGTACATTATTGACCTTGCTCACAGGTCAATAGAGTACTCATTATTGCCCTAGGGCATATTTTCAGGTCAATAAAGTCCTCATTATTACCCTAGGGAAATAATGGGTACATTGTTGACCCATTATTACCCACTTTATTGACCTTCTGGGCTATGTGGAGGAACTTAGCATGTGCCGATACAGGTAGGGTAGAGTGACAACAACAACATGTTGCATAAAATATCGTATGCAACATGTGTGATAAGCACGTCTTTTGTCTCGCGTGATATTCCCAAACTCGTCTCCGGCTCCCGCGACCTCGGCTTCGCCTCGGGCTTGCGCTCGTCTACGTCTCGTTTGGAAATATTACTGCTCGACTATAAAGACGTACTTATGACACTTGATGCATAATATACTATTAATAAAACAAAGAAAAATATAAATATTAATAAAACGATGTTCGTTTCACATTAATAAAAAAATTATAGTTATCAAAACTTTTTTTTTACTTTTCACAAATTTTCATAAAGAAAATTTCTAGAATTTTAGTTCCGAAACTTCCTCGAAAAAATTGGTCGGTTTGATGCTTGCCCGAAAATCGACAGGACTTCAGTCCTGAATATTCGAAAAATGCGTAACTGAACTTCTGGGAATATTTACCGAATTTACGATGGCCTTTTGCTAAGAATTTGTCTAGTTTGAATTCAGCCACAAAACCCTTGTTTGTGATCACAGTGCACCTGCTTTTTGTATTAATGAGCAAAGTGAGTTATTAATTGATTATAAATTTGTTTTCTTCATGTATGAAATACGGCTTTATGAAAATCTATTAATAATTTTTAACTAAAAATTATTTCGAATACAACTTTTTAAAAGATTCCTTTTTTAAACTGCATAATCCTTTTTATTAAAAAAATGAATTTGACTGTTATTGTAGTAGCTTTAAAGCAAATTTAATAATACCTTGTAATTTTTCGAATACGGGCAGTAAAAGTATAGTACCTCAACGTAGTTGAAAGGGAAGAGTCCCAGCATGGCATTGTGTTCCCCTTCGTACCAATTTTTATCGACTTGACGCCTGACAAAAATGAGATCTCCTCTTCGGAAAGTCAGTTCTCGAGGAGACTGGCCAATAAAATTGTAAAGAGCTCTTGCCACCAATCGAGGTTCCGGTGTCTGCTCTTGGGATCTGCTTCTGTAGCTGAGGTCGTCGAGAAAATCATCGTATCGGTTTAATGATATCGGGGATTTCTGAGAAGGTCTGAAATTTAAAGACAAAACGCCATAAAATCAATTTTACAGAAAGCAAAAACTATTTGCCAACTTTACAGGATCGTAATAAACCTCCGGGAAAAAACTTCAAACAGAGCCGACAACTTTTAAATTTAAATAACATCAGTTTTATTATAATTGTTCTTTGAAAAACTAGCCTTTAGTTTTTTTTTCTAAATATAAATTATAATTTAAAATCCCAGACTATAGTTTAAGCAGAAAATAGAACACGCGAATTGCAAAAGATATTGTTTAAAAAAATTAATATGTGTGAAAATTATTTCTTCCTTAGTTCTTCATCACTGGTTAACAAGGTTTTTACATTTTTTAAAGGAACTAGATATAACGTTCCGATCATTATTTAAGATTTGGCGATGTGTATCGTGCGTGAAAAGAAACATTGCGTGACCCTGAACTCTGTTGCTTATTTTTAAGTGCGCTGCATGCGTGAATACTGTTTTATTCAAGGCAAACGTATTTTCACCTCTATAATTTATCCCTCTTCGAATGAAGTTTAATATAATCATAATTTAGTCTTTCCTTAAAGATTAAAAGTTTGGATAGAAAAAGTACAAAACGCGATACTTCGAGTAATTTGAAGCCTCATCCTGCACGCACTGCCTACCGTCGGTAAATCAGTTTTCTATCTCAAATGTTATCTTACTCTCTCTTATTTAATATGACACACACTTAAAAGAAAATATGAATGCAATATTTGATTAAATAAATATTTGATTGTAATTATTCATTAATTATACAGTCTTGCTTCAAATTTTTTGATAACATCGCCTCGGTATTGTCTCGGAAAAAACAAGCCTGATACTCGTTTCGGTCGTGTGCGCAGCTATTACCGTCGTAAAAGTTTTATCAGTATTTTTATGATAGACGATATTATTTAATTTTATCTGAAATATGAATTTCGCTTGGAATATAAAGGAAGAAATTTTATGTGAAATATAGGGACTTTTTTGTAAAGGGTAACTTACATAAAATTATCTGTGTGACGCCGAGAATCAATGTCGTGAAGTTCCTGAAGATATTTCCTACGTCGTTCCTCCTGGTACACCCGGCGCATATTTTCCGCACTTCTACGAGCAAGCTCCTCTTCACTCAGGATCTCTTTAGCTTCTGCACGAACAGGGGATCGATAGTGAATTGTCACCTCTCCTTCCACATATCTCCTCGGCGATTCTGTTCAAAAATCATTCATTTTACTTCTTTATGATTTCTTTCTTAAATCTAATAATTTCTTTCAACAAAACACACGATATTAATATTAGCAGCAAATTGGCATTTACGACACTTGTTTACAAGTCGGACATTCATTAATCTCAAGTAAACAAAATAATTTAATAATTAAAATGAAATAATATCGAATATAAATTCCAGGAAATATAATTTCCAGGAATATAAATTTCGGTGCGAAAATTCTTTTCAAATAGCTTCTAAAACTGGCCGCCAGGTGGATGCCTTAAGTTTTTCGCGCAGAAGAAGTGGATACAAAATGTTATAAGAAGGAGCCTCGCAGCCCAAAGAAAATCAGTCTTTAACGACTCGTGGTCATGATACCATACTCCAAATAGGAGAGTAGCGACAACTTTTGAAAGTATTTCTTTGTAAATATTGTTTATCTGTCTTATAAAATTTTTTTTTAAAGTATGTATGTAAATTCATTCATTAAAGAAATAAATTTCAAAAATCTATCAACACATAATTTTTGTAATTATCAGAATTTTGTTTTTTATTTTTCACTTTTCATGAAAAATATTTCCAGAATTTAGGTTCCGAAACTTTCACGAAAATGTGACCTGAATATTGAAGGAATATTCGAGCCGAATTTTCCCCCGCATGCGGACATTTCAATACTTCCTTGAAAATTACCTGAACTTCAATACCGAATTTTTGAAAAATGTGAAACTGAACTTCGGTGAATATTCAGCGAATTCCCGGTGCTGTGTGGGTTGAAAGTTATATATTTGTTTTCTGAAGATTAATTTATTTCTTTGTTAGTGAAAATCGCCAGGTAAATTATATATATACAAAAGATTAAAATAAATAAAAAAAGCAAAACAATAAAATGTACGTTAATCATCAATTGAACGGAAGTTTGTAAATTAAACGAACGTATAATAAAACCAACGTAAAAATACTAACCTAAATCGAACGGAATTTTTGAATTTAAATTAAATTTTATCTATAAACTATTAACTGTTTTATTTCATACTGTATTCTAAATTGTTTAAAAACTTTTTCGTATGTACATTTAGTGTTTAAAAGAACCCATGTTGTTACAAATTACTCTAGAGATTTAATCGTTCAAGCTCAACGTTTTAAAGACCTACTATGACCTTTATTAAATTCTAGGGCATTTATTTTAAGAACTAAAGTATTTTTAGATGCCAAACTTTCAATAAAAGATAATAATAAATAAATTGTTGAAGAAGATAAACGGTATTAAAATAAGTGCGAATTCAAATAAAGTGACTTTCGTAGAATTGAAGAAATTTTATCTCACACTTGTATTTCTTGTAAAAATTAGATTTAATTCGTTCTACTTTTGTTTCCATGAAAATTTAATTTACTAAATGATTGAATTTTTTTGAAAATAGCTTAGTTTGTTAAAAGAAGTTTGTTGAACAAATAAAAATTGTAAATGAAATAAAATTGAAATAAAATAAAATTGAAATAAAGAAAATTAAAAGAGAAAAAATTCATCACTGATTAAAATACCAATTATTGAATATTTCTGAAAAATAAAATTGGAATGAGAAAGACAGAATTTAATAACAGATAGAACGAAATTTACACACGAAATTTACACACGAAATTCAACAGGAAAAATCTGTATACATTTTCCATAATGAAACCCAGTATCTTTATTGTGGAAATGTAATCTTTATAGAGGTGTAATATTCAAGTATAAGTTTCATACCAAAATTCCATTCATGGTGATTTTGAATTCCTTATAAAATTTTTGCACGCGGTTTATGTTGTAATTTTTTCAATGAAATTCTATTTCCTTTCATTAATCTCATAAAGTGATATTTTGTATTATAAATTTAAAATAAGGAGCCCTTTAGAACGGAAGTGTGCAAATATCGAAATATGCCTGCTTTTGAAAAAACGGGACTATCGAAGCGTTTAATCAAGCCTGTCCCAACTTCCGTTGCTCTACATAGAGCGTGTTAACTATCAGTTGTTTCTTTGCTCGTAAGTTCCGCTTCGAAGTTTCTATAACTTATCAGGATTAAATCATTATCATAACTCGTGCGAGTTTTTTCGCAATAAGCATAATTTCCAATGTCAGTGCTAGATTTTCAAATCTATCTACTTCCTTTTGTAATTTAAGGAAACGAAGCTTTTGTAATACGCAGGTATTTATTGAATTCTTTTATTAATATTTATTAGAGATTCGGTTTATGAAATAAAACAGCTTCTAATTAATGTAGTTCACCATTTCCAATAATAATAATAATGCTAATATAATAATAATAATAATAATAATAATAATAATAATAATAATAATAATAATAATAATAATAATAAAATTCGAGTTGATTATTATGCCGTTTGCAACGAAGAACTACCAAAAATATCCGTTCCACCCCCCTCCCTTAGCGGCAAAAATACTAGACTTAGAAAGCTGAAATTTGGTATACAGATGTATTTTTAAATACAGATTACATAAAAAATATAATCGACATGATTGGATTTGGTTAACATACAGTTATCAAGAAAAATCAACATTTTTGACAAAAAATGCATTTTACGGAAGATTTGTCTCCGTCTAGCGGTCGAATTGTTTTACTTGGAGTGTTGAAATTTAATATATTTGTGTATTTTTGTATGAAAATTTATTGAAAATATATCGATCGCAACCAAAGGGTTCTGTACCCTAATGGTATTAAATGAGTAGCTCAGTTGGAAAATGCCTAGGGCTCTGCGGTAGCGGATCGAGGGTTCGCGCCCGTTAGCCATGGGTTTTTTCTGGCACGTGAGGTACTTAGAGCGGGAGATTTGACTTTGAGGACTTGTTCGTGTGACGTTTCGAGACTTCGAAATCATACATCCAAGACTCAACTGTCGATAAATCGGCTTTACTCAGTTAAGGTTTTTTGTAGTTTTCCTTAACTCTGGTCAGAAAGGGCTAGGTGAATACGAGTAATTCTAATTAGTCGGCTACGGACGCAAGCTAAGGGACAAGGGATGGGAACTTACAGAAATAGAACTGTGGGGTTAATATGGTAAAAAACCCGAAAGGGTATACATAGAGGAACAATAAAAATAAAATATATAAGAATTTTAAGAAATTCTTTAACTTTTTTCTTTATTGCTTTTGGAAAATTTAATTACCGATTGTATGGAATGCACTACATAATAAAAACTAACATTAAATTTTAAAAAAATGTATGAGCTGATACAAAAATTTGATAAAACAGGGGTATTTTTTTCTTGTCTTCTACCAAATTTTCTTGGAATTTCTCACTGTGCAAATATGTGCAGGTTTCAAAAACAAAAGAGGTAGACAAATAGGAAAAATATGCACATTGAAATTGTTTATTAAAATATATGAAAATTTGATTTTCTCAAAAGTTCATTGAAAAACAAATTTAAAATTTTTTTAAATTATCTGCATATTTCTTAAAAAAGTGTTGCCGTTTTTTCATAAATCCTGTTTCAAAATCAATTCCGTACCATAATTTTATTCAAATTATTTTTTCACTCCAATTTATTTATTTTCAATTTTTAAATTATTTTATTTAATACAATTATGATGCGCAACCCTTCGGTTTTGGAGCAAGTGAAACTCGCAATTATTCGATTTTTTATATTTTTGCGCCTTCTTAAAAGTTATTCATCAATCTTTAAATTCAAAATTTTTGAAAAGTGTTAGATTTTCTAATATTTTAATGGCTTCTTATTACTTATATTAACATTTTACAGTCTTTTTCGTAAATATTTTTTAACACTATAAATCTTCTTTAAAAAAGTGAGTCTCACGATCAGCATGTTCCTCTCGCGAGACGAAAAATAAGTTAGCCGCCGATTAGCCAAAAGTTTATAATATCTATAATTGGAAATCGATTTTAAATGTCAGTCAAAAAGTGAAATTAATCTTCATTGACATAAGACTTCATGCGATTAATTGAGTTTGAGAAGTTGCTTTCAACTGGTTCAGATAGAGATTTTCTATTGTGTCAAAATGCAGATAAGGCTTCTATTGAAAACTTTCACCAGAGCGAGCATCATTAAATTCTATTAAATCGTCAGTTTCTCTATTTACAGCGCGGGAAAAAATCACGCGATTTTTTT
This sequence comes from Ganaspis sp. Gsp50, assembly GCA_011057455.1. Taxonomy (NCBI): domain Eukaryota; kingdom Metazoa; phylum Arthropoda; class Insecta; order Hymenoptera; family Figitidae; genus Ganaspis; species Ganaspis sp. Gsp50. Next base: position 636 of record WNHD01004858.1, on the reverse strand, counting down.
TATTCAAAAAATAGAATTGTCGGGAAAGGATACGGGAATAACGGTAACGAGAATTTCACAGACTTTATCTCTCGGTCTTCCATATATAACATTACTATTGCATTTATTCCAGAATGTGTGTGAACTTCAATTAAGCACAATTGGCGAATTTCAAGCAACGAAAGTGCCAGTCGTTTTGCATTACGTCAAGGATTTCAGAGAATTAAAATGAATTTAGCTCTTCAGTGAAATATGTTATTATTTTAAGAACGATATTTTCAATTTATTTAATTTTTGATTTTAATCAATTAAAGTACTCCTTGACAATCCTATTCATATTTGATAGCTCAGATTATTTTTAAAGTACATTCAGATTGAATTCAATTTAATTATTCAACCAATTTCAGTGTAATTAAAATAGCTTTATACTAGTAGGAAAATTTGCTCATTTATGAACATTTTGTTAACTTAAGCTCATTTTGCTAAATAGTTTTTATTACAATACATACTTTATATAAATCAATTTTTTTCCATAGGAAAATCTTTCCGTAAACAAACGTAACCCGTGTGGAAAAGTCAGGTGGGGCCAAGGTGGTCCCCAGGTGGGTTGCCCAGATTTCAGGTGGGCCCCAGGTGGGTGTTCCCACATGGGAAATT